>PVJD01008601.1:0-70934 GCA_004026545.1 Mormoops blainvillei
ACAAACTTGATGCTTGGAGAATTTATATCTCCCAGAATGCACCAGCTTCCCCAAACTGACACAAAGCACCAATGTGTCCTGGCTCCTGGCTTCACCTGGAAATGTGTGTGATTCTGAGGACACTGGATCATTTTATACAATCTGCAGGAGTGGAGTCAACCCTGGGTCAATTTCTGGGGGTTTAGCAATTCAATTTCAAGACAATCAAATTTTATTAAGAACCCCCAGGTCAATCAGGCACCAGGGGCTTCCAAGTTTATTAGGCTGCAGCCAAGATGGAAACGGCTGGAGATGTGGACGGCGGCTCAGAAAGTTCTTAGTTTATATCCTCTTTGTGGGTATGAGGTCTCCAGGAAAAACTGATTCTCTTAGTAGGCCAGTTTGCTCTCAATGTTCCTGGCTTTTCCTGTGTCATTGTACATCCCTCCCCTTCTCTGAAACTACAGCTCTTACTGGTATTCTTTCTCCTCGCAGTTCCCTCTCATCCTGGTCGCTAGAACCCTTCACCAGTTGAAATGCTGGAGCATTGCCTTTTCTTGAGGTTCTCAGCCTTCTGACCCAGGGCTCTGTCTTCCCTCTGTTTCTCTTATCTGTGTCAAAGCAGGGGCCTCGTAACATTCTTTGCACATCTCACATCTGCACAGTTCAAAGCAGGAGCCTGCAGCCTCAGTGTTTTTTTCTTATCTATCAAGGCTTTCCTGTGCAAACAAGGGCCTCAGCAGCTACATGGCCATGGCTCTCTCATAGCTCAACTTAACACACTCTCGGACAGGGACGGACACCTCTATAATCCAGCTTCTTGGTTCTATGAGAGAGTGCATACGACGACAACACGCAGGCAATCCACTACTAAAAAACCTTATTATTTTTAGTGTATTGATACCTAATCCCACCGGGGTCCATTGCATTGAACCAAAGTCCTCGTCCTCAAGAACTTCACAGCCTATTCCAAAGCACTCAAATATGCATAGAGCCACATTCGGTGGCTAAAGTACTTCCTTTCCTAAAATCTGGTGGCGTGTATAATTTCTATGATTCACATGGCACTAAGAAGAGTGTTCTTTGTATCTTGACTTTTTTTTTCAATTCTTTCTCACCTAGATTGTGAGTCTCTAGAGGCTGGGAGATCTGTCTTTTCTCATTTGGGTGCTCAGCACCTCTCATAATGTTCTCACATTGCAGGTACTCAAAGAATGTTCAGAAGGATGATGCGGTTTAGAGGTTCCCACAGTGGGAAAAGGTGGCGCGTTGCGGAGCGAGGCCCAGCAGGTAGCAAGCGTGCGCATGGAAATGCTTGTAGTTATGGATAATTAATACCCTTCTGCTCTGCCTGCTCGTGTCGGAGGCTGTCATCTTGGCCCCCCTCAGATTTCTCAAAAGCTGATCATCTGTGCTCAAAGCTTCTCTTGCCTGTGCCAATTTACCCAGGCAATGGGGCAAGGATGGGGTCAGAATCTCCAGAGAAAGGATCTCCATTTACGAAAAAAGTGCTTAGAAAATTGCTCTGCTGACAGCAAACAGCTGCTTTTATAGGGTGCGATCTTAAAAGACTCAATTAAAATGCTCACAAGGGCAGTCAAACTGTGCAGCTTTCTGAAGGAATGTCCTGGGTGCTGGTGCCTCTGCCAAACACGTGGGACATGGCCCAAGCCCCAGGGTGGAGAGCTCAACGTTGGGATGGAGGACATTTTTTCAGCTCAGAACTGAGGGTTCACAGTTTGGGTTCCGGGCTACATGAAAGGACTGATCTACACATGGAATGCAGAGACAGAAGCCAAATATGCAGAAAGAGAGACAGAGAGAAAAACAACAACAAGAAACTCTGTAGTGCCAAAAAACAACGAAGGGACTCTGTAGTGTCAAATACTGAAAAAGCTCAGAGTCCATTCTCGGAAACAGTTTGTGTTAACTTCTCACCCACTGATACCCCTCTCGTTCTCCCCTGAGGAGCCTGCCTATACTGAAAGTTAAATTTTCCAAGGGAGAGCCATACATTTCAAATACTGTAGATCTGCAAACATTTTCAATGAAAACATATCATTTGAGACCACAGATATTTTCCACATTTTCCTTTGTTCCTCTTGGATACTTTTCTAACTTATGTTTGATTTCATCACTTTTTAAGACCAGAAAACATTATCAGTGGGACAGTGAGAGCACCAGCCCAAAAGAACACTCAGAAACAAGCAACAGAAGCACATTGTTTGGGCTGCAGATCCTTTTTTTACTTTTCCATATGTTGGGCTACATGGAGCTAGTGATAAGGCAGAGTGTCTGTCACTGCGACAACTACTCTGGAGGCTCTGGGAGGGAAAAAAAGACAGCACAACACATTGGTTGGAAATGGAAATGGACGTTTGGATGAAATGCTTTGTAGGTAAGGGGCATGCTTTCCAACTAGTCTGCAAGATGCTGAGACAGTGCCATGTACCTATCATCCATAATGCATGGTTTATTTTTAGTATACATTTACATACAAAGTTAATGCTAAGTCCTTGATGAACACTTCTTTCCAAAAAAGTTTACTGGCTGTTGCAGAGATACAATCTCCATTTAAATGGCATCCGGCACGCTTTGCATTGGTGGCTGGCCATGCATTTTAAAGACAGCTTCTTCCACCCTGTTTGAAAAAGGAGTCCCACCCTCAACAACCAAGAGCAAACTAACAACGCTTCATCTTATATCATGCCTGACCCAAGCCTCACTTCTTTTTATCCTTTTCATTCTTTGATCATCAGATAAGTGACATCTACAAATCAGTATAACTTTCCATGTTATATATTAAAAGCAGATACACAGTGCATACGGATACATATTGAAGACATGCCATAGTTCGAGATTCATAGAGAGCCATACACAGAGAAGAGGCAAAAGAGATGAGAACTTTAAATGGAACCTGCGAGAAATCCCTCTTCCTGAAGGGAAAGTCACAATACACAAGGAGTTGAGGAGTTATTGATCTATTACCATAACCTGCCATGTTATGAAATGAGTTTAGTTTGAGACTAAGCCTACAGCAGGCTCAGAATTTTGCAGATGTCCAACGCAGGCTTACTGTAGGCTGAAGCAAAAGATACCTAGTGGATCCCAGGACCATGTCAGAAGTTCAATACCAAGTCAAAACGACTCATGGTGAGGTTAGAGAATTGGGGGTCAGCCTGAGCACACACTCTTCATATGGGGACAAGATTTTAACCTGGAAGACTTTCCACACCTGCTCTGATCAACTCAAGACTGGTTTTCCAAAGCTGACCTAGAAAAAAATGGCTTCCAGGGTTTGCGAAAAACAGGGAGAGAGATTTCATATAATCACACTTCATCTTGGTGATTTAAAAGAACCCCTAAATTGTTGGACTGGTGTTTAGAGAAATGGATGGGATGGGCTACCTAGGGTTTAGTACTTAAAGACATGTTACAAAACCTGCGTGGTGAATACAGCTAAGAATTCAGATTCTTGAGGTAGCTTTTCTAAACTTGACAATAGCCCAGAATTTGGTTTTAAGTTAGAACAAGAAAGCCACATAGGAACAATATTTCTTGTAAATTACTCCACGCTATGAGATTACATGGGGAGCCGATGAAGGTGGAATAATAGAGTTCAAAATATTGTATTTCAAGAACAAGAAATAGTGTTTAGCAGGCCTTTTGAATATTTTGAACATGTCTAAAAGCAAAAAACAAGAGCCTAGCCTAAACATTAAACATTAGGGGACGATTATTTGTTCAGATCCCTGTTTTATGTTACACAAAGAAATAATAAACAAGGGAGCTGGATTTGCGACATAGTATGCATTCTGCTTTCTGAATATAGATGCAAATGTGAGGTGGTAATCATCAGTGTTTATCATTTTACCATCATGATATAGTCTGCAGCTTGGAGGCAAACTGCCTTAGAAAAATGGGCCTCTCCAGGTTCTCCATCCTCCTCGAGAGGAACCATAGGACAAAAGCAGGCTTTTTCCTTGAGCTTTCTAGTCAGAGCATCAATAACTCAGTGTCCAATAGTGAAGGGCCCCCAAAGCAAACGCACCATGGCCTGGGAAGTGTGACCCCTCGTCATTTTGGTGATGCTGTTTGGAAAGAGCTTTGTTATGTGCCGCCCATGTTTCATTTTCAACTGATCTGCTGTGACTCTTTTGAAATGACTGGGGACGCCGGTCAGCTCCTAAAATGTAAGCGTTTCTGTCATTAATTGCAATGGGCCTTGAAGGGCTAGAAACGGTATTGGTTTCATTTCTTCCCGGCTGACAGTGGTGGTTGGAGAGTGTGGAAGGTAGAGTACTTCTGAAGAAACGGGAAGCTGGTTCAGTTAATACTTTCTTTTCCACCCTTGCTCTTCTTTTTCCTTCTGCAATTCTACACAAAGGATTTTCTTATGGTTAAACAAATCATAACTATAACAAAAGCTATTTGTTGAGCACTGTTCTAAATAATTGGTCATACATTAACCAATTTACACATTACAGATCCCCTATATGGTAAGTATTTTACAAATAAAAGTGGCAGGTTCAGAGAGATTACATAGTTTGTCTGAGGTCACAAGGCCAATGAATAAAATCCAGTCTTTATAAATCAAAAGCTGTTAACCACTATGTTATAATTGATTATAATAAGCCACACTGATGCTAACTCCCAAATTAATGTCTCTCAAATTTGTCCTCTCATTCTTACTTCTGTTTATCTATCATCACAACCTTTTTTTACATGATTACTACTTTTATTTCCTTATTCCGTTAAATTATTTTTTAATTTGTTTTGCTTTCATAATCATGCTGATGTCTTGGTTAGACAATATCTGCCATTTCTATGGGTAAATGATGGAAAAGTGTTCAGTGGGCAGGGGCCACTTTCCATCCCTAGGAGCCTGTCCACAATTTTGCATTATAATTTTGAATTACTTTACTCAAAGTGGCACCTCTAATTCTATTCCAGGCCCAAAAGACTCAGATCTACCCTCACTACAGAAAACAGCTGCTTGGGGGCTGTCGAAAGGTAGACAAATGGCGGGAGGAAAATACATTATGATGTCTCTGGACTTGAAAGTCAACAAAAACGAAAACAAATATAAAAGACAAGACAAGACTGACGTGGAGGTCAGGAAGCACTGCAGCTCTAAGAATAAAGAAAAGAGAAAAACAATTAGAACATAAGAAATATAAAGCAGAAAATGTCCATATTGAAGACCAATGACTAATGAAGAGAGTAAGGTGAGATTCATTTAATATTTCTTCAACAAACAGGCATTAAGCACCTATTATCTTCTAGAAGTAGCATATGGCAATAAACAAGCAGATTAACTCCTTATCCTTCTTACGGAGCCCATAGTTTTAGGGGGAAGATAGATAACTATAAGATTTGAAGAATGTTTTAAGGCTCTACAAGGCACTTTAGAATCTGAAAAATGCAGGGTTAATAGAAGTTTTCTGGGCAAAGATTAGGGGGATAAATGATAAAAGAACTGCATAAAAATGTCAAAAATTATAATAGTGCCCTTTATCTCCTTGTGTTCAAACTACCATGGTTTATCAAGAAGTTCATTGAGTTTCTACCATATTTATAACCATCTTCTACAGAGGACGTTGAAGTCCGTTTAGGGATCCTACTTTATGATAATTTAGAAAAGAAGATGATGGCATGTCTGTGTATCTTTTTCTTTTGCCATTAAAATATCTGACATATTTGGGTGCACAATAAGCAAACACAGATGTGAATAAAGCAAAATAACAGAAGGAAGTAATGACAGAAAACTGAAAGTGAAAAGGCCATCCAGCAGATTTCGCAAATGATTTGAACACCCAAGGTCAGACCATATCGACCCTACGGTTAGGCTCTCACACCAAGATCGTATTACAGGAAATATGTTCTGGAGAAGAATTAAAAAGGTGCACAAGAGGGTAACCAAGATTGAAACATCTTGGTACATGAAAGAGTTAGTAACTGAGCTCTATGGAAAGAGGAAACAAACGCTGGGCATAAAGTTGTATTCCTCATACCGAGCCTCAGAAGACCTGCAGTTAGTTACGTGGCTGTGAAAATGATCGATGCAAAGGCAAAACTCAATGAAATATAGAGGTATTGGAACCAATGTTGTTACATGTGGAGTAATTTAAGAAGTGATTACCAAAGTCGGCAGGAGGTGCTGGACATGTGCGTATCTTGACGGAGAGGACGGGGTTGGCGCACGTGGGACTGCAGTGGATACCTACGGTGAAAAAGGAGAGAGGGTGCGCCTCTGCCCTGACTTCTTACTGCAAGGCTTTTTGTGTCTTGGATGGCGAAGTGAAAGGTACATACAAGGCAGTCAGTAACATGACCATTTCGTAAGGGCTAATGATAAATGTCAACCAACTGGCAAACAGATATGAAAACCGGGAAGGAAAATGGAGGCAGGGAAAGTGAACCAGGGATTGTTCCTCTGATAAGATCAGTAAGAAATTTACTATGAAATCAACAGAAATATCTGGCAAATTAACAAAGACTCCATTTTCTATGTTCTGAAAAGAAGAATTTTTTTTATGGTGCAGCTAAGAGAATTGCGTAAAAGTCCCAGAAACTCATGCTCATTTACTAATTGAACCCATTACCTCCCCTCTGCTCTGTCCTCTGAATAAACTGCCCTACTTCCTAGATAATGGGTGGGGACTCTTTCCAACAGCTGTCTGTTAGGGAATCCTTCTCAAATTACTCTCTCTGGAGCACAGGAGAGGGTGCTTCAGCATCTCTGCTTTGCATGCTATTTCTTAACATAAAACACCCCTTCTATTTATTCCTTCCTTCACTCACCCAGTCTGGTTTTGTGCTGTCGGCATGCCATGTACTGTGTTTAGAGCTGGACATAAAATAATAAAAAGTATTAAGGAGATGTTTATTTTGGTTAACATTGATTCAGAAGTGAGGCAGATCTGAAAAAGATGATATCCCTCCACCCCAAGCCCAGTACCATGGGCTTTCTGATTATCTCAAGGACTATTTAATGACTGACTCCAAACAAAACCTCTTTTTTTTTTTTCCAGTTTAAACATGTACTCATACCAGACTGCCCTTGAAGGGAGGGTGTAGGTGAGGTCATAAATGAATATTGTAGGGTGTTCTAAATTTGCACACAACTTAAGTGGAGGCCAATTCTTATCCCAGTCTTAGTGGCTTTGTTTCTAACTATGCCAAGCTGGCTGGTTACCATAGCTTTGTTCCTGACAGATGGACACAGGACAAACTCCAGGTTTGGAAGTCTGAACAGAGTATACGGCCAAAAAAATGTAGGGGAAAATCATCATCAGTGTATGTCATACAATTAATAAAACATTATGTTGTGATTTTTTTCTCCTTCTAAATAAATATTCATTTCTAATTTTGTATTTGTAATTCTGTCTTCCTTTTTTGAAAGAGCTCCTCCACCCAAATTGTACATGCTTCAGGCCCCACAAAATGTAGACCTGCCCCTGGTGAACAGATGTCAGTATTTCCTTGGCTCGGCTGCTTCCTAGCTAAATATAAAAACTTGGACTAGTCACTTAACTTATCTATTTATTGTTGTTATTAAAATATTAATACTATTAATAATAATAGTAATAATATTTTACCTCATGTATTTTTAAAGCATCCATAACAATGCTTTCCAGGCCTGACTGCAGTGAGTATTAAAGGTTATGTATAGAAAAGTACTTAACAAGTTAAAAATATTATATTATTTAAGCCATTATTTAAAAAGTCACTAGCTCTTCTTACTTCAGTTTGGAATTGAACCTATTATTTTAGCCTCAAAAGTTGCCTGTAGAATTTATATTGTTTCTGGAATTCCTGCTTTTTTTTTCTTTAATATACTTAAGTCCTGACTCTATCTAATCCCAAACTCCTAAAGTGGGCATTGAATTATTTACCTCCTTATGGCTCTCAGATCTCATCAGACCTATCACTGAAACACTATATTTAAGTGAATATTGGTAGATGTATTTAATTGGCTAGAATTCTAAGATTTTTCATCTTAATGACCCAATCATTCATTCATCCATCCATTTATCCATCCATCTGTCCATCCAACCATTTAGTAAACATCTAATAAATGAATATAGGTGCTGTGGTAAAAACCCTGACTGTCAACAGATGGAAGCTTGGATGCTCTGGTTGGGCCGGAGGACCCAAAGCCCAGCCTCGCTGAGGATGAGAGTGGATGATATGTGCACATCACTATTCCTAGAACATCGCTCTGCCAGAACCTATGCCAGGTGCTGGTGATAAACAATTAACACTTAGAGTGCCTCCCTTTCAAAAGCTTAGACTGTCATGGGGAAGACCAAGAGGTGAAGAGACAAATTATAATAACCTTGCCTGAAGGAGTTAAGGGAAGCTATGAACAGAGGGATTATATTTTGAGGTAGGCCTTGAAGAATGAGGGAATAATCCAGTGGGCATAAAAAGTATCCACAGAGGCACACTGACATGCAAACATATGCCAATAAAGAGGACAGGGTCCTTCTGTGGCCCTGATTAGTGTACACAAAGATGGAGTAGGGGCATGGACTGCACTGAGGTCCTACAGAGTTTGGTTGACTTTATTCTGAATTTTGATATTCATTCTGAGTGCAATGAGCAGCCAATTCTGAAGGTTTTAAATGGTGTGATGTGTTCAGCTTTCCTTGTATTTGAAAAACAATATAGAAACACCCCATTGATTCTGAGATTCCAGAACTGGAATCCTATACTCATTTTCCAAAATAATTTGCTACTTGGTGTATGATGGTTGAGGATTTCTTCAGGGTGATTCATAGAAACCACAGGCTAATCCCCTCTGATATTAATTGAATTTAATCTGAAATGGGAAACTTTAACAATGTGAAGGAGATAGAAAGACAACATATTTGAAACATAACACCCTTATTTTGAAAGTCTTCAAGAAAGTAAGAATTCTGGGACTATAACATTTTCTCTCTTTCTCTAACTATGCATTTCTTCTGAACAATTTTCTGAGATTTCTCCATTGATTAAAGTTAGGACTTCACTGTGGGAACCCTTGAATTTTAGCCAAACATAGATTATTCTTTGGATAATACTGCACACAGTCGGATGGAATATGCCGACTATTGTGAATCTAAAATTGATTAAGAGGTTCTGCCCTGAATGTGAAAACCAGAATGAAATGATACGTATTAGGCACAAAGCAAAGAGGTAAAGTACCACCCAGAAGGCAAAAAATATGGGTTTCAACATGGGCATATCTGTAGGTCTATCAAAACTACGATAAGGTTGCTTGCATTTAGATCCATGGCTGTGAATATGCCAGAAAGCAAGCACCAGTCAACTGTGGGTTGATGAAGCGCTTTCCTGGGCAGGTCCTCAGGGTAGAGTCAGTTCCTGTAAGAGCAGAAATGTTAATTATTAACCCCAATGTGGGGCTCCTGCATTGAGTTCATATTTGTAAATGTTTCTTGATCCTCAGATAAGCTACTTTTTCTACCAGCACTCCCTCAGTGACTCCAAACCATTTTTTTTTTTTTTCAGTTTAGATCTGGGGTGGGCATGGTGGGGGTTATGTTTGGGGAAGAAGAGGCTTAGAGCTCCTCTCTACCTGGGAAAATGCTAATTCCTGTTTTTAAGAAAATGGGCTAAGAAAAGGCTTAAGGGAGTCTAGGACATCAAAGAACTCTTTTAAAACAACTTTTTGACGATTTAAATGAAAATGAGGCAGACATATATGGATTAAATTTTCCCCTTAAAGGAGCCTGAGGTTTAAAGACTAAGGGAGGGGAGAGATGGTGGTAAAATGTATTGGGGGTTATTATCAGAGTTTCAGCTAACCTGAAATGGAGTGCATTAACCCATGAGGTGTCTGTGTGCTTTCCCACATGCACATTCGTGGACACACTCACACATGGACACGCACACACACGCGTGTGCCACGTGCTCCTAAAACAGTCCCTTCACAGTCAATGATTTATGCAGCTTGCCAGGAGAGAAGTAGGCCATGCCAGCCTTGAAAGCACTTTAGTTTGGTTGTTTTTACTCATGAAGGACATGTTGTCCTGTAATTATTCTGTCATTTCTTAAAAGGTGAAATCCTTAACAGGTTTTTGCTTTCCGTGTTGCTGTAAGTGTTCTTGTCAGAGCACGTCTCACCAAGTAGGAATCTTCATTCCACAACTCCTTTATGAGGAACAAAGAGGAACTGGACCTTTTAAAATGTATGAAAAAATCTAGAAGAAGGGCTATTAGTCAGGGAGGACATAGCTAAGATACAGAAACACTGCAAACAACATTCCTATTTCCCCTTTGGCTCTCAAAACACCTACAAAATACTTTCTGTCATTAACTTTTTTTTCTTTCTCTCCCTGTCAACAAACAAGTATAATTTTGTATCTGAATGTGATAACAGAATAGGGTGGGGTAAAAATAGCTAATGTTTAACTCAGAGATGAAATGAAAAACATACAACTCCCACCAATGTAAATGTTAAAGTTTTGTTTTAATTCTTAGGAGAATCTAAAGGAGATGCTGGTGTTGATTGGGTTAGTTATTTGTTCTTTGTTAACTACTGATAAAACTTGCAAGGTTAGTGAATTTAAAAAAAGTCATAAAGCCTCAAATAATCAGTAATTTTACCATTTTAAAGATCAAATGCAATAGGAATGCAGCTTATTATTTTTTTCCATATCAAAATTAATCTTTCAGTTTGAAAGGTCTAGCACTGTGAAATGTTACAGGGCATTTCTGGGCCAAGTCAGAATGAACAGTTAGCCGACTTATCAAAAACTTAAGAATGATGTTCTAATTTCATGAATTGTAAAAAGTCTTCCCTTCTCTAAGTCCACAGGAAAGTCAGATCAATAGGTGAAATGTCTGCATGCTAAAAGGCTTTGTATGATTATGAAAGCTGAAAGGCTGTGTATGATATAGGTGGTTACTTTATGGTGAATTCTCAAGGGTCTCCTCCAGGAGTTCTTAAACTGTGATCATTAAACAGAGCCACCCATCCATTTAACCCAGCCACACAACCACTGCTCATTCTGTCCGTTACCTGCCCTCTGCCGGGGCACTTTAATAATCCAGCTCCCCTTCTTGTGCTCTAACCTCCATGTTATTGCTCAGAAATTTCTGTTACCTTGATCTTTTGAAAATACGACCTAAAACAACCATGGAAGTCAAAGCGGAGATTCAGCCAGTACGCTATGGCTCATAGCTACATTGTTACATCTGGGGTCTTTTCTGATTGTTCGTGGTCTCACTTGGCTGGTCAGTGATCTTGCCAAACCAGTTATTACATATTTTGAATATTACCCTTCAGTAGATGCATAGTGACTGCTGTCTTGAATTCCCGTAACTACTACTTCTCAATTAACACTGCCACTGACTTGGTTCAGGCCCTCATCATGTTTTTCCCAAGACTATTGCAATAGGCCCTGATATGGCATGAGATTAGCTATGTTCGCCGTAGGATAAAGGCATGTTGAGACAGGTCCACATAGGCAAGACTGCCCACTAGGGCTCTACTATTATGAGAGATTTAGAACTTTCAAGAGAAACAAATGAATAAAAACTTATTTAAGGAAAATAGCAATGAACAAGGGACTTTTGGTTCCAGAGAAATGGGCTAATGTCAGAAGAAAGAGGCGATTCTGAAGATATCGGTGTATCTGTACTCAGGGTGTCCTCCATCAAGCATCACAGACATTTGTCCAAGTCTTGGGTGGTTGTAGGTGGAAACCAAAAGATAATTTCACCTCGATTCTGGCAGGACAGTGGAAAGGTAACCCATGGCAACGTTGATTTCAGCACCTTCTGCAGCCAGGGAAAGGGGTATCCTCAGCAAAGGCCTCGGTCCCATCAGCAGTCTTTGGGTGGCCACAGGGACAGCAGCCTTTGCCTTTTGACTGTACTTCAGCAACAAAACAGCACTGGACATTTACAGCCACGAGCAACATGACCACAGAAAGCCGGTATTTTCATGCACTCATTTACTGATGCCAACCAATATTTACTGAGACCCTTCTCTCTTCCAAGAACTAGGGGCTATGGATACAGCAGTATAAACAACATATCTGCCTTTTGACCATTAAATACAGTGAGAAAAATATTTTTTATCCTAAATATTTAAATATTTAAAATATTTTATATTTTAAATGAGAACTCACACATACATATGTACATACACACCCATGTATATTGAAACACTTTCACGAAACAATGCTAACTCTTGTCATGAAATGCACTCTGATATTTTTTATATTCAAATATTTTCTACTATATTGTATCCTATATTCTTTTATTTTAAAAATATACTGGTTAGTCCTACTAAAACTGATTTATGGACTACTAAGAGATTCTGACCCACAGTATGTAAAACACTTTTGTAATAGAAATTACAACATTTTATCTAATATTTATTAATCATTTACAACACTAGACACTGTCCTAAGTACTTTATATATACTAACTTGTTTAGTCCTCATAACTTGACTGAGTTCCCTTAGCTAGTAAGTGGAGGAGACAGGATTTATTTCCAGGCAGTCTAGCTCCAGGTCCTACACATACACAGTGGGGAAGGAAATGTGAATATCGCAGACTAACCAAAGTAACTAGACCTTGTATGGTACAGCTTAGAGAGCTCTCAGGCCTATTTAGGAAAACAAAAATGGTGGGAGTGGTCTGTGAATAGTCAGAGAAATTATGCTTTGTGACTGTTAATGCGAACGTATTTTTACCTTCGGGCTGTTATGGCCTAGGAAACACAAGTGATACCTCACTCCATCTTTGCTTCTGCTACACTTAAATGCTTTCAATGCAAATGTGATGTTTCAGTCCTCTGACTTCAGAGCATTCAGTGGAATTCTGGGGTCCATTTAATAAAATCCACTTGCCTTAGCAAGAAGTGTGTGTCCCTTTCTGCCCCATCTCTGACTACCAAACTGGTGACGTCAATTCCCATCACTCCCCAACAAGCATCTATGCTACAATCAGGTTTTAGTATTTAAGTCACCGAATATAGCATAACCCTTTTCTGCCTCTGTGGTTTTGTGTATGCTTTTGGTCTTTGCATTTGCTTTTTCCCCTTCCTAGGATTCCTTCTCATTTTTGTTTACTATGAAGTCAGTTCCTTGATCAGAAACAATGCTATATGGAATATCATGGCAGTGGATAAACCATTCTGTACCACCCATGGATGGTAGTTTGAACAGAAACACTGCGTGCAGAGAAGGAAAATCTACTTTCAGAATAAATGTCGATTTCAGTAAGAGCAAAGCATTGTCTCCTCTGTTCAGTGCAATCAACGAGGTAACTTGGTGATCAGTCTAGAGAATGGTGCCATATCAGGGATTCTGTGTTGGTCTCTGATGCTGGCATATTGGTCACTCTGCAATGGCTGGAGCCAGGCCAGTGTTGGTGAATGGAAGTCTACATTGTACTTGGTTCATGAGGCCCTTGGAAGATGACAGAGCTATCTGGGGAAAGGGGCTTATTGGCATCTACAGAATGGGTCATCCTACCCATTAGATTATTAAAATTTCCCTCTACTATAGTTACCTTTTGGAGAGCACTCATATGGGACACAAATATTTTCACATTTTTTTAAACCTATTTAGAGAGGTCTATCCACATACATCTTCTCCAAATTTCCTTGTTGCCAATTTTCCAATCGTTTCTTCTGACTCTTTGACCATGAGCTAAACCACTGGCCACAGTCCTTGAATCTATACAGACTTTTGCCTCTTGCTATTTCTCCATTTGGTACATACCCAGATATCCTGCTTAAAATCCTTCCCACTAGTAGAATTTCCCTTTACCACTCTGCTTCAGGGATGTCCCATGTAGGGACTGCAGTGTTACAGCTGCTTACTTTTGGGTGGTGTCTGAATATCATGCAGAAATATCTCTAATCCAGACCTGAGTTTTCTTTTCCTCAGTCAACTAGCCATAGAAAATAAATATATATGCATTTGCATATATGTATTTTTATTCAACCTTATGAATCAATTAAAGCAAAATATAACAAAAATTAGTTTTTGAATAGTCAAGTTGGATTTTATGAGGTAGTTAAAGTTAGTATATAAATTAAAATTTGTGTACTAACAAAACCTTAAAATTAAAAAAAATCAATAAGTATCATATCATTTTTCAATAAGTTCAACGCAGCCATTATTTTCCTGTACTACAGGACTGAGGAACTTCTTTGATTGACCATTAGATAATATAGTTAGCTTGCCAGACAAGTACCAGAGCCCATGCTACAAAATTTACATACTATAACTCTAAACACCAGAGAAACAACAGCAGAGCAAGATGCTCACCATATGAGAGGCATGTGGGAACTGAGACCTTAACACAGAAGAGCAAATTCACACCTCTCATCTCCTACTCTAAATAAATAAATAAGCAAGCTGACAAGACAGTCAGCCCTGGGTAGGGATTATTTTCAAAGTCAATATTAAACTCCACTTTAAAAATAAGAACTGTTTATGGAACACTCATTCTCTTCTAGAAACATATTAGTTTCTGGGGATCTATGGTTGAACATATCTTGATATTATTGATATTCTATATCCAAGACAAAACATATATCTTTGCCCTTAAGGGGCTTGCATTCTAAATGATATGAAAAATAATTACTGACAGTGTTTACTGAAATTCATTTAAAAATGTCTTCTATTTCTTTATCTCTAAATCTCTCTCTCTCTCCCCCATCTCTATCTATTCCAATATATCTATATCTATATCTGTATCTATAGCTATATCCAGCCATGTAATATGAAAATAGAGGCATTTATTGAAGAAGATACAAGATACAAGAATCATTGTACATAGGACCATGATGTCTCAGTCCCCTTCAAAGTAGGCACCTTGGGACCTCACACAGTTCTCCCAGTCACCATCAGTTGCCCTGTTGTATTTTCCTGAATCTTATCAATGATCTGAAATCTCTTCCCTTTCAAAGGTGATTTTAGTTTTGGAAAAAGCCAGAAGTTCAGGGCACCAAATCTGGGCTTCAGGGACGCTTAGTCACCTGGGTGATTTGATGTTTTGCCAAAACACTCTGCACACGATGTGATGCATGAGTGCGCATGTTGTGTGATGAAGCTACCAATCACCAGTTGCCCAGAACTGAGGCCTTCTGAAATACCCAAATAGTTTCCATGGAGGAATGTTTGAGCTTAATGCAAAATTTGTTGCAGATTCGTTGCTCTACTCATTCAGTCATTTTGAATGTGATGGCGACAGAGTACACATGTTCACTCAATGGTGTCTACCACCCTCACTGACTACTACAGTGAGGTCATCATTGTTCATGTATGTGCATTCCAGTCCACTCTCCTTGGCTGCCAGGTTATATCGATATTGCACAAACCATTCTCGTTATATTAACAACAGTTGGACTTTTTCCAGACAGACTTCACACACACACACACACACACACACACACACACACACGTACATGTATGCACACACATATAATCTATATATGTATCTTCATATATTGATAAGAGAGAAACATTACTTATATCTTGCTCATAATATAACAAAGAATAATAGAATGGTGACAGTTATTTAAATATTCAGTATTTATTATAAGCCAAACAATGAGATACACAGTTTGTTTTTCACATACTAGCCACTTAATAGTATGGACTTGAGAAAGAAGTTACCTACCAAGAAGAGCTCCTGGTGGCTAAATGGTCTCAACTTAAAAATGTATTTAAAAATAAATAAATAAAAACATACAAACAAACAAAAAACCCTGGTGGCCATTTTTTTAAATAGGGGCCTCTCATAGAAGCTGCACTTCAGGGAGAAGCCTGTAC
This sequence comes from Mormoops blainvillei, assembly GCA_004026545.1. NCBI lineage: Eukaryota > Metazoa > Chordata > Mammalia > Chiroptera > Mormoopidae > Mormoops > Mormoops blainvillei. The sequence continues at coordinate 15,786 of PVJD01008601.1, forward strand.
TGAAATGTCTCCTTCCCGCACTGAACTGACTGCGTGCCTGCTCTGTATTCATACCATGTGAGACAGTCCTTACAAAAGAGTGAGTTCCTGGAATTATATTTCAGCCAATAGAACTGAGAGTTTTTCTGTCCAACCAGAGTTGTGCATCCATATCCCCACAATAACCAATCAGAGCAGCTCCATGTTAACCAATCAGGACGGTATTTTTTGGACCAATCAAACTGCAAGGATTTGGGAGGCCTCATTTGCATTAGGACAGACCAATTAGGGGCCAGAGGCAAGGACTGCTCTCTATATGTCAGCTCTTCTCTAGTAAGGAAAGTGCAGTTTTCCTGCCCACCAAAGATTGAGATAGTGTTTCCCTAACTAGAAACACCTAAGAAGTCTCATCTGAGCAGAGAAGGAGGAGAATGTGGAGCAGAGCAGAGCCGCCTGGCCCCAGGGCCACTTCATAGTCCTGCTGCTTCATAATTGCGCTGTGGCACGATCGAACTATTCCACAGCCCTGCTGTACTGAGCTATTTACACTGAATAGTTTCCTTCTTCACAGCACCCCAAATTGGGGACTCCTGTTGGTGTTGAATTGGCACCAAACCATCAGTTGTCAATGGTTATAGAAAACCTGTGGTTATTATTATCACCATTAAACAGATGAGACAATTGAGACTTAAAAAGAAAAGTTAACCAATGTTTCCAAACTAGTATAAGGTAAGGTAGGGTTCCTGTTTAAATCTAAATCTCATGCTCTTAGCCACTAATTGAAAGTCTTACAGGAATGTAGGAAATTCCTTCTCGGTGTGTTTGTGAGTTGACGCCTTCTCCTTAGTTATGTATCCACATTTACAGGTTTTAAACAATAAAAAGTGCCAGGTTCAAGTTTTAACTTCTTTCCCGCATGGTTATGTGATGTGGTCGCATAATTGGCAACATCAATTAAGCTCGCTCAGGCTGAATAACTTATCTGTAAATATAGTAAGGAACTTATCTTATTGGCAAGTCTGAGATATTCAAGGGTTTTGTAAAATAAAAAGTTGAATCCAAAAGTAAAATGCTATTTGTCTTTTCTTTGCAATATCACAAGATGTAAATGAAAGTTAAAAATAGTAACAATTTTGAAAATTACATCAGTATTTTACCCAAAAATTATCATCTCCATTACAAAATATAATATCAGAAGAAACCAAGTCAAGAACATCATTAATTCCTGAAAGAATGTAATAGAAGAATTAATATACTCAATCTGTATCTGAAAGGCAAGAGAGTGAATGCCTATGTAGACCAGCTGAGTGATGTTAGTCAGTCATTTAACCTCTTCAAGCCTCAAAGACCTTTATAGAACTATGAGGTTGTGCTAAATAATCTACAAGTGCCCTTACATGTCCAACATTCTATCAATCAAGAGCTTCACGATCCTTTGTCTGTTACTACAGACTTCTACTTCACTCTGACCAGGCTGGAGAATCTTACAAAATCTTTTACTCCATTGATCTGGATGTATTTTAAGCACAGAAACTCTAAACAGTGTGCTGTTTGGTTGGCTTTTCCGAATTGAATTGACCTCTCAGCTTTGCAAAATATATCTTTCATTGACTTCAATACCCACCGTCTAATCCCTTGATATTAGTCGAGGGACTGTGAGTTTGAATTTCCATGGTGCTATTAGTATATGGAAAATCTTGTTATTTAAATCTCACTTTTATGTGTTATATTGTAATTTTTAAGAAATCATCATAGCAATCTCCTGTTTTTGTTAACTCTCTGAAAATCCAAATGGGTTTATTTCTTAAATTGCTAATAACCTTACTCAGTCAGACAAATTATCAAGTATATGGACTGCAGTTAAACATAAACTCATTTTATTTGATGAAGGCAAGAAAAATACAAAGATTTCCATTTTGAGAGTAAAACTGCCAGGGTGAATTACTTGGAATGCAGTTCAATGTGATGAAATGCCATAAATTATACTGAAAAATTCTTTGTGTAGGTATTCAGCTCTATGTGCTTTTATTGATAGAACAGCAATCCAACCCCCCCTTTTTTATGGAGACTAAAAATGACATTACCCTGGAAAAGAATTTGACTTCTATTAGCTGACTATTGCAGACAAAAAACTGTTATTGCTCTATGCTAATTTTAGAGGAAAAGCTGCCTTCCCCCCAAAAAGGGCGCCTGATGCCCTCAGGATAATGCCACCTGCCTTGTGTCCTTTTTGGTCTCTCCTGTAAGACAAGCTCAAGAGAGCAAGTCATTCCACTCAAGTTAAAAGCAGGAATTAAAGTGAAAGAAAAGTATTCTCGGAGACAACGTAACAAATGTACTGCTTCATAAAGATTCTTTTTCAAACAAAAGTCTGGCAGAGCTCAGAAATCAGAACAGAAGGTAGTATGGAGTTCTACCAGGCTGCACTTGAAGCTCTCGAAGTATGCTGGATGAGCCCCCACACACTTCTGCCCAACTGGGCATGCATTTTGGCAGTCAGTCTTCTGCTTAGGTTCTGCTTTTGATTTTCAAGAACTTGCTAGAATATACACAAGTTAAAAAAAAATCAAGGCTTTTAATTTCCATATGTTTGCATAGAGTCTTCACCAGTGACCAGCTGCATTCCGAAGAGACCTATTTGAAAGTGTGGGCAAAACCTCTGCCGAGTCAGAAAGGAAAGGGCCTCGTTCCCTTCGCATTAGTCACTCTGTAAAAGATTAATCTTAATGAGCTACTTTTTACAGGCAGGCACACCCAGGCTTTGCATTACATACCGACGATTTCTCAATATTTAGGCCAAAATGTGTACACTCAGATGCTGATAGATATCGTCTTTCCAGAAACCATTAACTATGGTATTAACTGTAATAACTTAGTGAGGTTAAGGAATGAGGCCAAACAGGGGGTTGTTCAGAGTTGCTGGGGAAGCCGTTGTTCGAAGTGGTGTAAGAGGACACACTGATGGAACTTAACATCCTAAAAACAGAACATGAAGAAAACCCAGTCTTCTATCTTCCTGTTTCCTCTATTTTACACTGATCCTCACCTCTGTGTCTTTGCTAGGTGAGTTTTCAGCAGGTAGTGCTGCTAGTTTAATTGATTTCATCAGTTAATGGCAGCCACTGTGATGGAATTTGAAGTTTTATACTCAAGAAATCAGCATGGAGACAGAACTTTCCTGATACATTTGCCAGGCCCTGGGAGGACAGCCACACGCAGGATGGCCACGCCGACCTGAACAATGGCAGCAGTTCACTCCATCGCACCACGACACAACTCCACGCCACCGGGGAGCTGGGAGAGAGGCCTGTTGCTGTGACCACATGCCTAGGAGTTAAGAGTTCACTCTGAGCCATCCTTATTCCAATGCCATTCTGAAGTTAAATTCCATTTATATTCCGTGGCTGCTTTGCCTTACGAAAAGGATTTTTTAAATCTTATTTTTCTGACCTGTCTCTTGGGATTTGCATGGCTATTCAGACTGAGGAGACAAAAAGATAAACCAGAAGAGATAAAAAGAAATTTTTGAGATAAAACAAAAAGGAGAAGGGAAGCAGACTGAAGTATAAATCCAGTCAGTGATAGGGATTCAACTGGAATTTAAAGTTAATGCATTTAAAAATAAATGTTAATTTTATTGAGCCATATACATTAACCATGGGTTTATCCCAGTGTTATGTGATATTGACTTAAGCAGATCAAGACACAGTCCTTTACCTTAAAAGGCTTACATTTTAGTTGCGGAAACAGGTCAATAATATTTGCTACCATTACTTTTATCCTTTGTGCCAAGCTTTGAGTGACACACATCACAGGCTATATCACTTTTAATCCTCCTTACTCTATGTGATTAAGCACTGCCACGATTCCCATTTTGTAGATTAGAGATCCGAAGCTCAGAAAAGTTAGTAAACTTTCCCAGATCACACAGCCATAAAGAGGCAGTCCAGGAATCAAGCGCAGACCACCCGGCTCAGCAGTCATGCTCCGTAGGACCATAGCAGAGTGGCTGACCGAGGATGCTGCGAATAGTATCAGCAGATTGGAATAAAGACTAAAACCAAGGTGGAAGAAATTTCTTTGGGAGAACAAAGGAAGAAATTATTCATTTTAAACAGTTTCATTAGCAAGGTATTGTCTGTCCAGGACTGCTCCGAGGACTTCAAGAGGTTACCGTGCTTCCTGAATGTCAGTTCAGGGTGTTTGGATGCTGCTTCGGGAACTGAGGTGCCCTCCCACCTTTCTGATTCAGGGTAAACGCCTCAGGCTCTGTGAACATAATACCTAGCACAATTTGTTTTGTGGAAAGTAGTTGAATAACAGTTGTGTACCTACCTGCATCTGAGGCGCACAGCCTCTGAGATCAAAGGATAGGAACCAGCATAACATGGCGCGGGGACAGCAAGAGTTGGCAGGAGCAGCAGAGCAGCCGGCTTGTGTGCACATGGCCTTCTCGCTTCCCTGAGAATGTAACTTCCATGAGGGCTAGGGCCTTCTCTACCTGGTACATTTCCACAATATCAGCAACTAAGAGGTGGTTAATTCAACTGTCCCACAGGGGAGAACCTTAACAGTGGTGATACTGGTGTGAAACTCTCTGGAGGAAGAAGTATGTATGTATGAGCAAGGTGGAGAGGACTTCACCAAATTACATCCAATAATCACAGAGACAAAAATGAAACAAAAACTCCTGAATATAGGGTCAGGAAACAAACAAACAAAAAAACCCCTAACATAAGTGTTAATATACTAACTCAATTGGAAATCCCAATTTACTGAAAGAAATTATAGTACAAAAAGACAAAAGGTTGATGATTGTTTTTTGTGCCTCTATAACATAGGTTCTAAATTAACTTTAACATCTACTGAGATATATCAAAGGGGAAAACTTCATAGCCTTAATCAATACTGGGGCTCCAGTTACAGTTATACTTGGAGATTCCACTAAATTTAAATGAGTGATCACTTCTAGTATTAGGGGCATTATTAAACATAAAGTAGAGCACAAACAGGTATGACACATCATAACCATTGGAGCTACTGCCTTGCTTGAATCTCCCACACCCAGTGTTCTAAGATACCAAATAACAGGCCACTCTGACTTAATGATACATTAGAATTAAATTGTCATCCTCACCTCCCTGCCCCACGTTGAAATAGATAACACACTCAATATAAATTAAAATAGGGCTTTGAAGGATTGAAACCTATTATACAAGACCTATGTAGAGAAGGGGTGGTTATCACCACTGTTTTTCTATTTAAAAATCCAGTTTGATCTGTTTTCAACCTGGAAAGGATGATTAGCATCTCCTGATGAATTACTACAACTATATTCAATATCACTGAAAGTCCTGCCTGCATATAATCAGCAACTGGCAAGCAATATTCAGTCATAGATTCAGCTAAATTTGTTCTGTGCCTGTTTCAACAGCCTCTCAGTCAGAGTTTGCCTTCACATTTGATGGGACACAATATACATTTCCTGGCTATTGATGCAGCCTCCTTTGGTGGTGGCAGAAAATTCAAATTGTGCAATCTCTAGATCATACAAAGTCACATTTATCTCAGCCTCTAAATTCTTAACTATGATAAGATAGTCTTCCGATCATACTGCCTCAATATATTTTTATTTTATTTTTCATTCTTTTTATTTTCACCCAAGGACTTTCTTTTTCTTTTCTTTCTTTTCTTTCTTCCTTTTCTTTCTTTTCTTTCTTTCTCTCTTTCTCTCTCTCTTTCTTTCTCTCTCTCTCTCTCTCTCCTTCTTTCTTTCTCTTTCTTTCTTTCTTTCTAAGAGAGAGAAAGAGAAAGGGAGAAAGAAAGAGAGGAAGGGAGAGAAAGAAAGAAACAACTATGTGAGAAATACTGACTGGCTGCCTCCCGTACTTACCTGGGTCAGGGATCACATGCACCCGGACTGGGGATTGTTTGCACCTGAACCAGCAATTGAACCCACAACATAGGCATGAGCCCTGACTGGGAATCAAACCTGCAACCTTTTGATTACAAGTCAGTGCTCAGACCAACTGAGACACACTGGCCAGGGCTAGACATTTTTAGAATGGCTTGGGTGTCTTTTCTCTCCATAGAACCTCATTCTGTGATTAATAAAACTTTTATACTCTCTTGGTATTGTGTGGTACAATCAGTCATTTCTGAGCTAAAGTTTGGGTGAAGAGATCACCCACCTCAAGTTTTATTGGATGGCTATTTGGTTTCAACATACTGAAGTTATTATTATTTCACTCTCTTTTGATTTCTAGTGTTTGCTATCAATAATTTGTTGTCAGTATAATTTTATTCTTTCAAAAGTGTTTTTCCTTTTTTTTTGGCTGCTTTTAGAAGCCTTTTAAAATTTTTGTGTTGTCATTTCACTATGATATGCCTAGGTGTGGTTTCAATTGTATTTATAATGTTTGAGATTACTTGTACTTCCTCATTCTGATAATTAATGTTCAAGTTAATTTGGAACAGTTTCTTAATTATAATTTTAATATTGTCTCATCTTCATTATCCCTGTTTTCTTCTTCTGTACTCTTTTAGAATATATGTTTGACTTTTGAAATTTCATCCACTATGTCTCCTAAACTCTCTTCCATATTACCCTTCATTTTATCTTTCTATGCTACTTTATAAGATAACTTCCAGAGATCTATCTTCCTGTTTTCTAATTCTCTCTTTAGCTATATCTAATTTTTTGTTTAAATAGATCATTAGATTTTTAAAAATTTTTGATGATGATATTTAAAATTTTCATGTTTTACTCCCTTCTTTTCAATAGCTGGCTAGCCTTTTAAATGGTATTTTAGAATTGTATCTTGTTGTCAATGCCTTTTAAAGTAAATATTTTAAACATAATTATCTTACAGTATCTAAATTTCCTATGTAAGAGTAGGGTGCATATTATCCTGTTTCCTATGTGTGATTACTCTTGTTTGTGGTGAATTGTCTTCTAGTATATTTTGTAAATTCTGAATTGGGAGCTCATTTTGAATATAGATTTACCCATGAGAATCATATTTAGCCTATTGAGATCTACCCTTCATAAATGTTTTGTGTTTGCTTGTACACAGTATCCCAAGTTAGACCTATAATATAATTATTTTTAAATTTGAGGACGTCTTTGCTCATATTGATAGTATGCATTTAAAAGCACACCAGCCTAAAGAATGAGGTTATAAATTCTGAAATGTGTAATTCCCTTCCATAGAGCTTACGTTTATACAAAAAATCATCCTTGTCATTTTCCTACAAAAATGAGTAGAGTTTTTAAATTTATACTGTCTGGTTACAGATTTATAAATGGATCCCTGTTATAATTCTCTCCCTTAGTAGGGCTCCTAGGTCTTGCCTTTTATTCTGTGTTTGCTGAAACTACTACCACCTTTTTACTAGCTCTAAAGTATCAGCTCCAATTCACTGCACTGCTTGTTAATTTCCTATCTATTTTTGAACCATGGGGTTTTCCCTGACTTTCTTGTGAGCTGTCCTATACATTTAAAAGGATGTGTAATATATGACATCTGTTTGGAAAAAGTCCAACCATTGTTAACATAATGAGAACAGTTTGGGTGACACTGATGTAGGCTGGCATTGTTCATGAGTATGGGTGAACAATGATGACTTCACTGTACTAGTCAGTGAGGGTGGGAGACACCATTCAGTAAGCATGTGTACTATGTGGTTGTCACATTCAAGATAACTGAGTGAGTAGAGCAACAAATCTGCATCAAATTTTGTGTTAAGCTTGAATGTTCCTCCAGAAAAATTATTTGGATGATTCAGAAGACCACAGCTATGTGTAACTGGTGACTGGCAGCTTCATCATGACAACATGCCTGCTCATGCATCATGTCTTGTGCAGAGTTTTTTTGCAAAACATCAAATCATCCAGGTGACTCAGCCCCCCTGAAACCCAGATTAGGTGCCTTGTAACTTCTGGCTCTTCCCAAAACTAAAACCACTTTTGAAAAGGAAGAGATTTCAGACCATCAATGAGATTCAGGAAAATACAACAGGGTAGCTGATGGCGACAGGACAAACTGTGTGAGGTTCCAAGGTGCCTACTTTGAAGGGGACTGAAGCATTATTGTCCTATATACAATGTTTCTTGTATCTTCTAAAGTTAATTTCTCTATTTTTCATACTATATGCCTAGATACCTCCTGGACAGTATATATATCTCTATATATCTATCTATATATATACACACACATATTATATATGTGTATATATATACATACATGTATATACTATATATATGTATATGTACACACATACAGATTCATAGATGGAGAGCAGGATGACATCTGTGGGGGGACATTAGGGGGTAGAGGGATTGAGAATAAAGGACTCATAGGTATGGACAGCAGTGTGGTGACTGCTGGGGTGAAGGAGGTATAAGGGGACTAAATGGTATTGGAAAAAATACAATAAAGATTAAATTTAAAAAACTATATATATATATAATTTCTAGGTGTTTCATTGCTGGGGGAATTTTTGAGCTATTTAGTCTGTCGTTGCTTAGAAATGAAAGTCCTCATAAATTCATTTCCTCTCTTTGTTCTCTAGTATGTACCTAGTATACTATGAAACTGGAGAGCACTAAAATGTGGAACATGTCAAATTTCACAGGTGCCTGGAAGCATTTGGAATAAAAGAGCGATATTTCTACACATTAGCCTAGAGCCTTTCGGCCAAATTCTCTGATGCAAAATGGAGGGTAGCTGTATTATGTTGGTATATGTTCATATGTATTCATAAATGCATATTTATTTGTGTACATAAATGGTAACACACATAGACATAGATATTTCACTTGAGAAATCACTGCTTGTCAGCTTCTGATTCTGTCCTACACAGCTGGGCTTCTTAATTACTTCTGAGGAGTGACCATCATCAGAATTTCCAAAGATGTCTGGATTCAGAGTAGGCAATATTTCTTTCTCTCACAGTTCCAGTGCCGTTGAACCGGATCACTCCATCCTTCAACACTATTCTCATATGTTTTGTGTTCTATTAATTAGACCAAGGGCCCAGTGCTCCTATAATGACCATTGAGCTCCTCCGTTAATGCTTTTCCTCAAGTGTCCAAGTTCCTCCACTAGGTTTTTTATTGATTTTTGTCCACTGTCTTGAGAATTTCTATTCTGAGAAAGCCTAGCTCTGAATCTGATTCTGCTCCACTTTATTCTAGCCAGTGTATCACCTGGAACTGAACACCTGCCTCAGTTGCTGATAAGGTGGTGGAGGTACTACGACCATCATCAGACCTCTTGAAGAACTCTCCCAAGTATAGTTCACCTTGAATTCTCTACCTCCAATGAGCAATGAGTTGCTCATTGACCTGGGGCCCTGTGGTCTCTCTTGTGAAACCTGGTATGTCATATTTTCTAAGTTGTTTGTTCTAGCCATGTTCTTTAGAAACTATGCCTTGCGTATCTTCTCCCTGTTCATGAGAGGAATGATTAATGCTTACAATGAAGTTTCCAGATAAGTCATGATCAACTATTTGTATAAGGCAAATAGCAATTTTAATCCCGGTGAGTGGTAAAATATGTATTTTTATGTATTCTCTTCATTTGATATACAAACCACATAAATAGAAGATGAGATGCCAAAATATTCATCCAGGCTAATAATTTTATATTTATTTATATACCTGCTTTAGCTATCAATCTTTAAAATAGAGATAAGACCTCCTTTATCTCTGAACTTTTATTTTTTACAGTAATATACTAGATCATGCTTTCCATGGTTGTTCTTATTCCTATTCTCTCACCAATAAACTTAAAGCAACTATGCAAGAGCTACAATAAGAATTGGCCACTTGAAATGTACAACCTCAAAACATGGGTATTCTCAATATCATAGAAATAGGACAAAACCCTTATTTCAGTCCTCTATGAGTCCTCTACAAGGTGAAAAAAAAACCCTTATAAAATTAGTGGGTGAGGGAATAGGACCAATTAGAATAAGGATATAGTGCCAGCAGGGTTTTAAAGAGAATGAGGGATGAGTTGTGAGAGAGCAGAGAGATGAGAACAAAATTGGAAGGAAATGAAGAAGGAGCTAGTCCAAGAAAGGGAAGACATGGTCTGTGAAGAAAGCCCGAAAAGGATCGGAAAACATTTTCAATTACCAAGACAAAGAAACTGGGCAAACACTTCTAAAATGGTAGAAAAGAACAAAGCTCTGCTGCAGAGAATGAGGGCCCTTGTTGATTTTTTTTTTTTTTGGGCGGAGAGGCTGGTTTAGAGGTAGGATTTGGTGGAGTCTTTTGGCAGACATTTATTCAACTGAATCTTGTAAAATTTATTTCTGGAATTTAAAATTGGAAAGTTGGATGTAACAGAATATTTAAGTAAAAAAAAAAACTATGTAAAATATACTTATAGCAAAAATATGAAGTCAAGTCTTATATAACTTTTAAAACATTAATCTTATTTTTCCTCAGGAAATGATTATAATTCCATCCATAACCATAAGAAAGATTAATTTGAAATTAAAAAAAAAACCTTCACATGCTCAAATTATTCTTAATAATCTGGAGATAAAATATGCTTTGTGGGAGTCAGAAATAAAAATAAAGTATGTAAAAGTATGTCATCAAGGAGAAAATTAGTTGAGGCCTATTTTTTTAAAAGTCTTAATATCTACAAAAGAGTCCACTTAAAAGAAACATATATCTTAACATATTTGTCACATTCAAACATATTAATCATTTCAATGCATTTTAAAATATTGCCACATCTATACTTCATAAATATAATTCAGAAAATCTTTGTTAATTTTCACTTCCCTAATCTGCAAACCCTCAGTTCTCACAAAGAACCCCGCAGTCTCACTTCACATCTCAGCAAAGATTTAATAGCTGAGAGCTCTATCATGTTCTCATATTACTAAGACTTCATTATTTTTACATGCCACACTACAAGACACTTACTAATATACTATTAAGTATTATCATAAATAATTAAAATGCAACTACACTTGACAAAATGAAAGGACAAAATGTATTCTGTGTTGCAGTCAACTTGTGTGTGTGTTGGCAAGAGTGAGCTAAGCACATATTTTAAAAATAGAAAATCAATTACTAATAACCTCCGTTGGACTGCAGTGGGTCTACCTCTCATTAGTGTGGGTTAGTGAGGTCTTTTTCTGGCTCCTACCTTCCAATTAAATCATATAGTCATTATATCATTATCACTGTTAAATTGAAAAAAATTTGAGTACCAGTCAAGCTTTATCTTTGTGCCAACCTTTTCCACATAGCCATATTTTTCATCCCTAGTCGATTGGGCATATCCAGCACTTTTCTTCACTCTTTCCCTTGCCCCGCACATTCCCAGGTAAGAATTTAGTGTCCTATCAATTCATCAACATATATTTGGAAGCATATACCATGTGGTTAGCACCTTATGGACAATGTTCAGAATATATAAGTATAAGTATTAGTCTTTGCTTTTAAGGAGTTTACAATATAATATGGGAAGCAAAATTAGCATAAAAGAAAATAAAAAGGGGAGACCAGTGTCAGAACACATATCGTTAAGTTTTAAATTGTGTGATCTCACTCTTGAAGCCACATACTCGATGACACTGAATCCAGAAAAACTCCCCAGATTCTATGAGCCTGGATTAAATGTCAGTCATACGTGCTCCGCTAGCATTCCGCCTTTACTCCGTCAAAAGTTACTAATTTACGTAGCAATAATGGAATCCAGGTAATGTAACGTCTCTTCTCAGGCCGTGTGTGTGTTGAGGACAGGAGCTGAATCTTGCTCAAAGACACGTTTCCCCTCCAGTGGAGTGGCGGGCACAGAAAGTGGTGGGGAGCCCAGGGCCTGGTGCGGCTGAAGGCGGAGCTGGGGCTCAACTCCCAGGGCCTCCCGCGTGGCCCTGTAACAGACCTTGGCTTTCAGCCTCAGCAGTGGGAAGCCAGCAGAGGCTTTGGAGTAGGCAAAATGGCACTAGCCGCCTCAAGTTTTGAAAAGAGTCTTCCAACTACACTCTATTGAAGAGCAGAGTAAAAAATGAATGCGGGGAACTCAGATAATTCGAAATAAACATTTAGTCAAGTAAGAAGGGGCAGCCAAAATGAACATGTGTTCGTGGTACGATTTACCAAGTTTGGGTAATAGCCAGGTTTTCTTGGCCAGTAACGTGGAAGTGTGGTTATTGCTCTGTTGTTATGAATCAGCTCATTATTCTTGAAGGTAAACAACTTAAATTACATTACTATCGCTTTTGATGATCTTTGATAGTCTTGAGTATGTACTGTGTTAAAAGTTGGTTATAGATGTTGAAGCAGATTAAAGGTAACGCAGAAATATGTTTGAAAAGTTTTACTCTCTTAGCTGGTGGCTCTGCTGAGATTTCAAATGAAACATTTTGTTTTCTAAATCCATTATTAGTTGCTGATCTTGCTAGGTGTGCTGTCCGTATTGCTAGGTTTTAAATAATGATTTTCCATCCTTTTATTGAGTTGCATAGAATGGTCCAATCCCTGTGCAAGAATATAAACTTAGTTTGAGCCTTTAGAATTCCTGTGGTAAACTGGGATTACTCTGGGCTTCTAGGAGACGTGGTTCTGGGTGTGGAGTGGAGTAAGGGGGTAGCATAAAGTTTTTGTGAGTTGCAGCTAATTCCACCTGATCTTAGCAAGAACAATAGTTTTCTCCTCTGTTACTTTCCCTACATCAAACCTTCCCTTGGCTCTCTATTACTCTTTGGAACACTTCCAAAGCTTTAATAGGGTCTGCCAAGCCCTGCATGGACTGGCTGCCTCCTACCAGTCACACCAGCTTCATTTCACACCTTTCTCCACAGGTTTTCAGGTACACAGGTCTACTTTAACTTTGACTGTGCCCTTCCTCCTTTGACAAGGATGTTTGACCTCTTCCTAGCCTCCTCCTGGAGAGCCCCTTACCCCATTCCCAGCCTCATCTTCAACTTTGACTGTTTAATTGACTCTCACCATTTCTTTAAACCTTAGTTCGATAATTACTTTTTCAAGTAAACCTTCCCTGGGACCCTTGCCCTGCTACCTCCACCCCAGACTAGTAAAACTGGCTCATTTTGTGCCCACATTACTCTTTATAATTATCCTTCACAGCACTCACTTGTACTATTAATTGATTTATTTACATCATTATTTGATGGCTGCCCTCCTGTCATCAAACTGTAAGCTCTGTGGGGAGATTAAGTATGTCTACTATTGTGCACCATTATATTCCCAGAGGACAGCACAGTACCCAACACATAGTAGGTATTCAATAAATATTTTTGAATAAATAAATGATGAAATGAATGGATGCATAACTCTAATAATAATATGCTCCTTAAGGCTACCCCCCACCCCCCACCCCATGGTCTCCTAACCACTTACTCAGGCTCGTGTTTTTCTTTGTGTTTCACTTGGGATCACCTACTCTGGGCGTCGTTGCAGATGATCCCATTGCTCTAAACAGATTGGCTGGTGAGAGGATGGTACCCACCATGGCAGGGGCTTCATTCTGGAAAGTCCTATGTAAATGCACGGGGGACATATTTTGGCTTCCTGTTGTGCTCTCTTGAAGCTGGGAGGAGACAATAAAACAAAAATGCTAAAGAGATCTCATATGAACTGGACCTCTGGCTTGTTCTCTGCCATTTAAAGGGGGTGGATACTCTGGACATTAGGAGCCTATATTTTATTTTTCTAGGTAAAAGGTGAGGTTTTAAGGAAGGTGGCTTCAAGTAAAAAAATAGCAACTGCACTAAAAGCCAGGGATAATAAGACCCTCATAAATTCACTTAGAAGTTCATCTTCCCAGCTTTTCCAGTGGGATTTCTAGAAACATAAATAGCATGGATGTTCCTTGCAGCTGTAGAGAAGCACGATTTATTCACCTCCTTCCCTGTAGTGCATATGTGGGACTCCTATCATCCTCATAAAGAGAAATTACTGAAGGGTAAATATAACCTTTGCTTATTTTTGTATTCCCTTTAGATTCATTCTTACTGTTGTTTGCATGAAGGTGGCCACTGTGGCAGTTGGGAGAGAAAGATTTGGGGCAGACAGTCACTGGGCAATGGAGAGAGGCAACAGGTAGATATGAAGCAGGGACAACTTAAGTCGTGACTGGCCCCATGGTTGGTTCTGTGGGCCAGAGTTCCTGTAATTCCTCTGGCTTCTGGCTGTCACAGCCCTGGAAGCTGTGACCGTGCAGTCCCAGCGGGACGGGGGAGGGACCGGCTCCAGCAGCATCAGCTGTAGGAATGCAAACATGCTCTCCGGGGTGGAAGCAGCAAAGCCGGCCAGGGGTCTACAGAGGGAATTGCTTTTAGCCCTCTTTAAAATTGCAATAAAATGGCAGAAAGTAGTTTTGAAGCTTTCTTTGAACAAATTTATTGTCTGTTCCCTTTGCCACAGGAGGGTAAAGTTGATAAACTGCTAAATAATCAACTTTTGTATATTTTATTTGAAAACTTTAAAATTTTAAATACTCATTTTACAGCCCTGATAAAGCATGACAGGGACTCAGTGATGGGCTCCGTGCACTCCTCTTGCGGGTGGATTTGAGATGCTTAGTTTAATCGCATGCTAAGGGACTGTCGCTGGCCTGGATTCTACCCCCTCGCCCATGACTCACTGATTGGAGAGAGTTACTACTCCTGGGAAGCAACTGTTTCACATATTTCCAGGGAAGAGGCTGGGCCCAAGATAGAAGTGGAATCTCGTCTTTCAGAGTTGATTGGGGGAATAAATCATATTTATTGGGAAAGAACCACACAGATGGAAGTGGATCCCGGGCGGGGGTGGGAGGAACCGCACAACATAATTATTTAACACTTTGGAACATTCATGTATTTTTTGAAAATAGAAATTGGGCCTTATTCACCTTTGTATTGCCAATGTTCTGTGCAGCGCTTGCCATATAGTGGGTACTCAGAAAGCACTTATTTGATGAACAAGTAAATGAATGAAAAAGCCAACTAAGTAAGCCTCAACTGGGATTGCCTTCTATGTTCATTTCATAAGATTCTTGTAAAGAAGTAACACAGGCTATGTGACTTAAACCATGGAAATTTATCATCTCATGGTTCTGGAGGCCATCAGTCTGAAATCCAGGTGTCAACAAGTTCATGCTCCTTCTGTAGGTGATGGCAAAGGATCTGTTCCAGGTCTCTCTTCTAGCTTCTGGTAGTTTCTTTGTTTGTCACAATGTAACTCTAATTTTTATATAGCATTCTTACTGTGTGCATATCTGTCTCCAAATTTCTCCTTCTTACAAGGACACCAGCCATATTAAATTAGGGGCCCACCCTACGCCAGTACTCCAGTATGACTTCATCTTACTTTAACTAATTACATCTGCAATGACTCTATTTCCAAATAAGGTCACATTCTGAGGCACTGGAGTTTGGTATTTCAACCGATAAGTTTGTGGGTGGGGGGAGGGCATAGTTCAACTCATAACACCTTTTTTGTACTGAGAATACACTTAGAAGTTGGATTTTACAATAAAAATATTCAAAGAGCACTCATTTGTTAGGTGCTTTTCTGGATGTCAAGAGAAGTATGTTCTGGACTCAGCTCAGTCATTAACCATTGTATGAATATAAACAAGGATTTCATTTGAGTTAATAAGAAGGCTGGGAGAAAAGTTCTTTAAGGTAATAAAAAACAAACTGACAGTAACCAGAGGGGAGGAGGGAGAGGGATAACAGGGGAAAAAGAGGGGAAGGGTCATCAAGGACCATGCATAAAGGACACATCGACAAAGCCAAATGTGGGAAGGATTGAGGGTGGGACGTAGGGAGGGGTGGGGCTGGGGAAAGTGGTGGTGGGACAATGTTGACAAAATAAAATAGACAGGGGAGGCTAAGAATAGTATAGGAAATTGAGAAGTCAAAGAACTGATATGTACAACTCATAAACATGAACTAAGAGGTGTGGGGATGATGGGATGGGGTGCAGGGTGGAGGGGATAAAGGGGAGAAAAAAATGGGACAACTGTAACAGCATAATCAATAAAATATACACCCCCCCCAAAGTTATTTAAGGTGTTTAGCTCAAACATTCTATTTCCTTAGCCATCCATTTTATATGGCCTCTCCTTATTACTCCTTGCATACTGTTGCACATTTATATTAGACTTTTAGAATTCTACAGCAATTGAGTCCAGAGATGTTTCTTTAAAGAATTCAAGAGCTTGGTCGTCCTGCTTCAAAGAGGCCAATGTCTTGAATTCATAAAGTCAGAAACCATGTTGGTTTCTTTTACTGCTGAATTTCAATAACTAATATAATGCCTGGCACTTGATACTCAATAATAGTAAACACTCAATAAATATGTGTTGGATAAATATTGAATGAATGAATGTACTTATTCCAATATTATTTCCATAAATTTGTCAGCTATGTTCAACTTCATATATGTTTAAATCTTTCTTTCTCATTGTTCACGTTTACCTGTAAATACCAATCCCAGTATGACTTAGAGCTCCAAAGTCTCATGTTCAATGACCACAAATCAATGATTATCTATAGAGAAAATCATTTCACTGTATCTAAGGGATTATATGGAATACTTGGGGCATTGTAAAAAAATCAAGATACAGAAAACAGTCGTTGTATTAAAAATGGTAGGAAATGACATTTGTAAATATTGTTCAATGCAAACTGGTGGAGAAAATTAACATTTCTCTATGGACTTTTCTTAATAAATCTGATGGCCTATATTTCTTTATATATTTTAGATTATTTTATATAATGAGGGGCCCATGTATACATGAAATAAAAAAGCAGAGAATATAGAAAGCTAAGAATATAGGAAGCATTCATTTCTGTGTTACCTCAATGTTCGAGTACAATGAGTCATGCATGGTACTTAATGGGAGGTACATGTAAACCGTCAAGAATAGTTTATTCTCTGAATAGTAAAAATTACAAAAAATTTTTAAGTCATTATTATTTAAGGCCCCAAAGAGAATTTATCTTTTATATCATTTTCAGAGCGTTGACATTATTTCTTTATTTTCAATTCTTGTAATTTAAACTTGTCCTAGCAAAATGGTGTAAGGTTATTTCTGAAGATGCTGTGTCACATCTGGCTACGCCGGGAGGTCTGTGTATTGACCCACCACTGCCAACAATGGGGACTTTCAGGGGAGGACATAACGAGCTAAGAGCAATAATAAGCAAAATTTATGAAG
Organism: Mormoops blainvillei; assembly: GCA_004026545.1. Taxonomy (NCBI): domain Eukaryota; kingdom Metazoa; phylum Chordata; class Mammalia; order Chiroptera; family Mormoopidae; genus Mormoops; species Mormoops blainvillei. Next base: position 32,969 of record PVJD01008601.1, read on the forward strand.
TAAACTAATTCTGAAAGCATTTTAATAATATGAGGTATAATTTGAAGTTAGAGGAATTGAATCTAAAGAGTATTTCATTCCCTCTTCTGTTCCACCTAACCCAAGTAACCCCTTGCTAGTCAAACTGCAATAAGCATTAGCCTGGAAGGGGGAAACTGTTTGAAAAATCCTACAGGGTACAGAGGTGCCTTCGTCTTCCTGAACGGTAAATGGAACAGGACTCCTCCAATGACAACGTTAGAAAATGATATCTAGTTTAATTTTTCTCCTACATCCCAGTTTCATTTATGGGACTGTTCAGTTCTCCAGGGCTGCAGTTGAAATCAGGAAAGCCTTTCTGCCAAAGAAGAAAAGGTTTCCATTTGACAGAAATACTGTTCGGAGTGATTGATTTAAAAGTGCTGAACTCATATTCAGAGTCTGAAATCCAGGAACCACCAGCTGGGCTGGGATTCAAAATTACAAGGATGGAGTGAGTTTCTGAGTTGTGATGCATTAAGCAGTGGGGGCAATTGCTTTTCTCACCTATCTCACAAGGGATGAAGGAAGGGAAACATTTAAGAATTAAGAAAAGAAATCTGAAGACTGTTGAGTTACTGCATCTTGCTCTGCTAGAGGCAGAATCACAGTTTGCATTGAGTAAGGAAACTTTGGTGAGGAATTTAATAAATCTTTTGGTAGCTATGAATTGTTTGAAAGGGGAGCTGGAAAGGACAAAATAAATAATAGGAGAACAAAACCATATAGACCAGTCACTATACAAAGGCTGGACTTAGTAAATATGTAGGTGTCTGAGAGCATAATAGACCTATTTAAAACAAGCAAAGCATTTCCAGGGTGTCAACTAAAAGGAGTTGGTCTACTGGAAAAAATATCTTTTTGACTATTCTGCAAGAAACAATAAGCACAAACAATGGTGCTAAGAGATTAAGACATATAATGTTAACTTACTCTTTTAATTCGTGTACCGTGAGTTTTAACAGATGGATTAATCAGTGTTTTGTTGTTTCTTTTTCTTTTTTTCCTAATGCATACCGAGCTATTTCCTCGCATGCCATTTTAAATAAAAATATTTTTAAAGGGGACACAATGTTAAGGAAGATGTATAAATAAGACAAGTTCTAATTACAGTGTCTAAAATGAATGTCTTTATCCTGTAAATCGCAGCATAACTGCTTACACAGGGAATGAGAGAGCTCCGTTCTGGAGTTGCACTTTCCATCAAGTCATGGAGCATAAATCTGGGCAATAAACGATCAGAAGGTACTGTACTGTGTAACTTGTACAATTCTCATAAAATAAATTAATGAACAAATAAATATTCTCTGATGGACGAGCTGGCAAAAATATATCTCACAAAAATGCCTTCCTCTTCAGTTGGGGAGAATGGCACAGAAGTGACATCTCTTTGAACAGTGTGCCTGGTCTCAAAGAGATTAATGCTTAGAAAGTAATCTTAGTGCCTGATTTCAGAACCTTGACATAGGCCACAGGCCTGTGGCTGTCAGTGGGGAATCTGCCCGTGGAGAGGATGCAGGATCAAGCTATTCTCTCACCTCTGGACACAAAGCCACCAACCCACTTGCAATGTTCAGAAAACTAAGGATTGATTTGTAGCCATAGACAGAAGATTGTGAGTCTTCATTCTGAATAGAAGTAGCCCTAAAAGCTAAAAAATCTGTAAGGAAAGATGACTTTTTTAAAAGAAGGGCTAGGATAATAATAATGGCAATTGCTGTCCTCTGCATTTTGGTTGGATAGTATTGATGTGTTCTGAGTTGGTTTTCTTTGGCTTACTTAGTAATGGTCACCACCAGAAACACCACCTTTGCGATGCCCATTTCTCGGGCAGGTGTATGTGATGACCCCATAGCCTGTGATGTCAAGCCTACATTCCGCAGTGTGACCTTTAAGGTCCTGATTAATACAACAATGTTTCCCATTCATGGTCAGGTCCTATTTCCCAATGGAAGTATTTCTCCTTTTTTCTTTGCTGTCTACATCAGCTGTGGCTTCTCCTACCCCAATTCTTATTTTCCTGTCTAAAGTTTTGTGCATATTACTTCTTCCTTGGCCTTACCTTCGCCCTCCTCTCCAAGTATATGTTCCCACCTCAACCTATAAAGCTCAGATTAAGCCACGAGTTTTTGGTGAAGATTTTCCTGCTGCTCCATCCCATGATGATTTCACCATTCTTGGAATTTTGGTTTTAGAATTTGATAGCACACTGAATATTTTTTTCTTTTTTGGTAATTGTTTCACTTTTGTTTATTGTTTATATTCCTGTCCAAAATAAGACTAAACTTTCTGAGGTCAGAGACAGTTTTATACAAGGCCATGGCATTTCATGTGAATATTTAAGTAGGCAAATTGAAATAATGCTACTTAGAATATTAATATCTCCATTTTATGCATAAAATTTGAAATAATCATTTAAAATTAATTTATAATTTAAACATTATTCAAAGTCTTATATTTACAAAGTTTTATGTTTTAATCTTATAGCAGCACACCTGTAGCAGCTAAACAGAAATATTCTCCTTCTTTTGTCAGTATCATTTGAGCCATGCTTCTGTTTATCCGAAATAAAATTTTGTAAGTGGTTTTACTGTAATTATAATTTTAAAATTATACCTTGTTAAAAGGGAATTCAATCATTTTTCAGTATTAATTCTAATAATTAGTACTAAAGAAATATTCCCCAAATAAATAACATTGGACTGGAAGCTAGGTTTGATAAGAAGGTACTAAGAAAACCAAATAGCCACCATGATAAACAGTGAATCATTTAAGACAAACTCTTCAGTGAAAATTTAGAAAGAGTATGGCAAACAAAGAAAACAACATTATGACAAATACATTTGAGAATTCTCAAAAACTGAAATAGTCCAGTCATAGATGATTTAAAAATGAAAAAAATCAAAACAGAAAAACCCTTACCTGGTGACATGGCTGTAAAATCAATAGTCTTAGTTTTCCCCAAAGCTTTAAAGGTCATAAATGTATGAATGTTTTCTGGCATGACATCTCCCATTCTTTATATTAATTATATTAATTATGTAAATTCTCACATAATTAAGACTCACATGCTTACTTTTGTTATTTTCCATAGTATAAAGTTGCCACATAAAATACAGGATTCCCACCCAATTAAATTTGAATTTCAGATAAACAATAAAGAAATTGTTGGTGTAAGTTTTTTCTAAATATTGTATGAGACATAATAAAAAGTAAAATTTGTTGTTTAACTGGGCGTCCTCAGTATTAAAAACTAGCTGGATGATTTGTAGTAATCAAAACCCAATGAGTGTGTGCTTGTGCACACATGTGCAAAGACCTAGATTGGAAGACATTTATGAGTCATCTGGTATACTCTCTTCTAGAACAGGAATCTAGTTTACAACATCTCTCTTAGATTATTTTAGATTTAACACAGTGATGGAGTTTGCTCCACTATAGGGCAGTTCTCATGATTAAAATTTTAAAACAAAATTGTCAAAACTTTCCAGAACTTTCTGTCCTCATAACAGTAGAAAATAAGTCTACTCACTATTTCAGAAGAGATCTCTGGAATATTTAATGATGACTATATTGTTCTGTTCTCTAAGCCCTACTCCTTTCTCCTTGATCCTTTGTTTTGTTTTGTGTTTTTAATGCTGAGAAAAATTACTATTTTCTTATATTACTTGTCATAATGATTAAGTTTCCAAAGCCTTTACTAATTCTAGTAGTTGTTCTTAGATATCATTATTGTTTGACATTGTATATCCTTTGAAGAGCACTTCCTTCCCTCTTCCCTCTCTCTCATTGTTCTCCCCAGCTCCAATCCCTCCCTCTCCCCTCCACTAGTACCACTGAGCTGAGCACATAATGAATACACAAAATCTTTTCCTAGCTCTTCATGATTTGTCCAGCTAAAATCACTCTATCTTTGATCTGTGGTCCAAATGCATTTTGTGCCTTCCCTTGGGCACTAATTCATATATTCAACAAATATTTATTGAGCACCTACTAAGAGCCAGCCACTGTTCTCAGCTTGGGAAACTAGAATGAACAAAATAGACAAAGACCCTTCTTTCATAGAGCTTACATTCTATTAGCAGAAGAAAAGAAATAACCTAAAAATGACACAGTTTATCTGATGGTGATAAATAATCTGAAGACAAATAACACAGGATAGAGGGGAGAGAGGGCAGCAGTGCGGGGGGTGGGGGTTAGAGTTTTTCTGCAGAAGTTAGTCAAGGAAGGCCGCTCTGATAAAGTCATATTTTAGAAGTCACCTAAGGAAGTAAAAGTGTGAGCCACACAGATGTCTAGGGTAAGAATATTCAGGCAAAGGGAACCACAAAGATTAACAGCCTGAGGTCAGCCTTAGTGTGTTCTGTGAGGGGCAAGAAAGCCAATGTGCCTGGAATAGAAAAAGCGTGGCAGGGAGGAAGGGAGAAAAGAACAAAGGGGTAGTTTGGGGTTGCAGTCCGGTTGTTTCTGAGCAGCTGATACCTGAAATGCAAGACAATTGATCTTCTTTAGGGCAAGGGTGATGTCCCAGAGAGCCTACATAATACTGTTTGCATGTGAGAGTGATCTGTCAGGGACATTTACTTCTCCATGGACTGCAGCTTTGATTTGGTAGGACCGGCTGGGAGTTTTCCTTATTTCCTCACTTGATTTCTCCTAAAAATGAAAACGTGAATGATTACAGTGAGCTTCTGACATTTAGGAGACACGCACCTTGGCCAAAGCCACATCAGCATGTGTATTTTGCCGCTAGAATAGCCGAGGGAATTCTTGCTGCAGTGATCTTTTCCTCCTCTCCTTATGTTCAAGAAAGAACTGTCATGTTCTCTCTTGTAAACTCCAGTGTCATAACCTGGATGTCTCTAGAGCAGCGGTCCCCAAACTTTTTGGAGTAGCCCCATAATTTTCCTTTGTCACCCCCTCCACTCTAATCCAGTGAAACTTCTTTCAAGTCCTCCCTTCTACAGGATCCTCTTTCTTCTCTGTCTTTGTGGGGACTCAGTAAATACAGATTGAGTGACTAGTTTGCATGTCACACTGTCTCACTTTCTTTGTTTAAAATTTCCACAAACACCACTTCCTTGAAGACACCTGTTATGATGAACTATCTCTCCAAAGCCATCATCAGCACGCTTACTCATATTTGTCAAATGTGCTGAAAGTTACAAAGAAATGAGGTGGGGTAGAGTGATGAGAGAGTAAATTATCGGAAAACGCTCCATTAAATGAAGCCAATGAATGTTCCATTTAAATTTAAATTCACGTTGTGAGTCACAAAATCTCTATTTCCTAAAAGTTTCTTCTGTCCCACATGACAGATGTTCAGCAGATACGTTTTGAAAAGCCACCATGTCTATAATCCACAAAGCTCTTTCTCTTTTAGTAACATTAGTAAAAGAAAAACATTTATTCCCCTTGCTAAGCTTAAAATAACAACAGGCAAAGCAAGCTAAAGTTTCCTCCTGCCCTGCCCTGTCCCTCTTTCCCTTTTAGCCAAATGATAGCCTTATTCTTACTCTGAATCAAAATTAGGGCGAACAGACAGTTACCTTCAAGTATAAAATAGAGAGGGTCTGGTTGGGGTTTGGGAGGCTCACAACTTTTCCCCAGTGGTCAGTCCTTTCATTTCTGAAAACATGATCTTCATATGTATTTATTCTTTTGCCCCACATAGATGTTCCCCGAAACCATTCTGTGGTTCTCCTCTTTTCTGTGTTTTTCCCTGAATTCTACTATGGCAGTCTGGGCATGCATCCAACCTCAGTAAATGAAAACCTCTTCATGCAGCCCAGTTTCAACATTGCATACCAGCAGTTAAATGCTGTCTTTCCTGTCCCACATCCAAACGTTAGCATATACAATATCAATAAGCTGTTCCTTTCATCTTCCCAACACTGTGGAGGTGTTTATATTTGTGTGGGACATTTAAGCAATTCCAGCCAATGGGCTTTTGCATCAGGCTAGGCCCCAGGCAGGGAGCAGCCTCAATTGGAAACAGGAGCTAGAAGTGTTCTTGGTAAAACCCTGCCTCTGCCCAAACCCAGCTAACTCAATGCTTGACCTTTCTTAAAGAGGTCACCCTCAGAATTATGGGGCAGTTTGATAAGCTGGAATATACTAATTTATTGGTCATTAAAAATAAAGAGGAAATTTTATTATGGATTACTCTGCTTTCTTGAAAAAAATTTTTATAATTAAAAACATCTGGAAGGCATTTTAATATATCATAAACAAGAGGAAATCCAAAGCACGTGACTTCTAAGAAAATGATGCAAATAGAATTCCTTGCCAAAATTTACTGTAATCTGTTTTTCTTTTTTCCGGGGTGGGTGTTTGGAGGTGGGGGATTCAAGAAAGGAGTGCAAATGAGAATAGCATTGAGAATTCTGCAGAGAAAACAGTTATTTCAAAATTAGTCTACTGCTATTTCTGGCGAGTGTTAGAAGACGTTACACATTGCAGTGTATTTAGTTTTTTTAAAAAAAATTAGTCATTTAACTGGCAATTTTCTCTCTGAAATGGACAAATAATTAAGTAAACACAAACTAAATTGGGAGGTTGTAGTAAGTAGAAGCAGAGAGGAGACATCTTCCAGGGTGAACTTAGGTGAAGAACAAGCCACTTACTTAGTATTTTATTCTTCCTTTCTATACCCATCTTTTATCTGGATAATAGCATAACAAAGCTACAGGCAGTTTTCATAGATATCACCAAAAATTGATGCTTGAATAAAACATTTCAAGTGTTTCCCAATTTGTTTTTCATTAGATGGTGCGTAAGCTAGCTTATAACGTAAGTGATACATACTGAGGAATTTCTTCTTTAGTTAACCCAAGAGAAAAATGGAAAATAATCCTTAATCTCAAGAACTGAGTTCTCTTACTATTGTGCGTAGCATCACACACACGTAGACACATCCATTCCTCCATAAAACAGATCGACGGATAACCATGTGGCCAATGGTTACCTTATTCAGTTTCCATTTCTTGGACGTACACTTAATAATTCCATGGAACTAACAGTGTGCCATTGGTACAGAATATATTTTTAAGAATGTAAATAATTTACAAAAACTCATGGAACTGCTGTGAATCTGTAATTACACTAATTAAGTAAAAGAATAGGTGGTATTTTTATAAGATGCAGGAAACTCTTATTTTGCTGGATAAATTCCAGATTTATTATTATAGCAAAGCATGTGAAAAAAAGGAAAATGAATCCATGGTCAAATTGCAGCTTTGTATTTTATGACATTGGCTTTTCTGAATTTCAAGTGCTTCGCCTTTAAAACAGAAAAATATTATTCATATTTTAAAGAATTAAATAAGATAAAATTTGTATATAAAGAATTTGGCACAGTTTCTGGGATATAATTGGACAGTGAATGATAGCTATTATTATTGGCATTAATGTTGTTATTATCCAAATAATTCCAAGAAGGACCAGCTGGTGGCAAGACTTTTTGCTTCCATATTATTCTTATTTTCCTTTTAGGGAATCCTATTCAGCTTTGCCTCTTTATGCTCAAGAAGTTGATCTGTTTTATTGGATGATTAACCTATCCCTCCGTGACATGTTACCACATGGGTGTGGCTGTGACTCTATCCCTCTAGGCCCTGAGGCAGACACACTGGAAATCTTAGATGTGGCCATACCATTCAAGGAGCCCAAGGTCTGTGTAGTGAAACAATTAACCTAACACATCCATTCATTTAGTGCCAGGGATGGAGAGAAACGCTGAAGATAAATGAATGGGACAAACTTCTTGCTTTGCTAGAGGAGCTAGAAGCTGTCTTTGTCACTCTAAGCACAGATAGGTAAAGGTCTAAGCAGCTGGCCCACTGGGAAAGAGGTCATCAGTGTTGACTATGGGAGTTGAGTGGTAGGTCAGAGTTTGATGCAATGTCCAAGACTGAAATAAAATCCATAAAAATCAGTATTTGTGGTTCTGCTTACAAATATCTGTAAGAAAAAAAACTGCTTATAGAAAAATGTTATGAATCAATAAACTCAATTAATGAGCATGTAAATCCCATTAAAGAAGTTGACATTTCTCAAACTGTTGGAGCTAGCTGTGAGGAGTGTGGAGGTGAGGAGCAAAACATCCAGAGGGGATGGGCACTGAAACCGGAGAGACATGGTCTGTATTCCAACTCTAGGTTTCCAGCATGAAACATGGAGTGAGTTATATAACCTTTCTTAGCTTTGCTTTCCTCACCTGCATAATAAGGACAATATATATTCAGAGTTGTTGTGAGGATTAGTGTTAATTTACAGTAAGAATTTGGCAGATGGGTAACACTTAATAAATAGTATCTATTTTTATTGGTTATTGTTATGATCATCATTAAGAAGGCCAAAGGACTTATTTAATCGATTTTACAACTCATACTGCCTACAATTAAAATATAATTCATATTATTTATAAATATACACATACTTTTCTTAGTATGGGGTCATTGACCTTAGAGATAAATTTATACAATATTAGAAAAATACCTTGCCTACCATGACATGTATTGAAAGTTATGATTATTTACTATTTTCCAAGAAATTTATTAAAATAAATGTAGAGTGAGGCTTTTCAAAGATGTTAACCAGTGTTTTGTAAAATTTATATTAAACTAATACAGACAAAAAGAATAATTTAAAGCCCATATCTGAAGTAGATTATAGTGGATTATATTTACAATTCTTCTGACTCTTCTGTCTTTCATGGGAACATAGAGCAACGGCCTGAATAATACTCAACCAGAGATTAGGTGAATGAGAGCAGGCTTTTATTACAAAGGAAATTACAAGGCTAATTTGCATTGACTGGTTTAAATAACAGTCTACCAATGCCACTAATCTGAGAAAATTACAGAGACAGAAATGGGAGGGACTAAGCTAAGATAATGCTTTTTCTTTTTATATTCATATTTCAGAATCATGATATCTTAAAAAGGTTGTCAACTGGGTTAATGGACCTTACTATTTCATTTTAACACTAAATACCAAAAAAAAAAGTTTATGGACTCTACAATTTGAAACAGGCTTCCATATGCCCAGATCCAATAATTGTTAGCTACATAAGAGGCATGAAGAACATTAAAACCTCCCATGAGAGAGGTATGTTTAGTAAACCAGGGATTTCATCATAAGTATTGCTATCAGGAATATGATATACAAAAATTTAAGTAACCAACTGCAGGTAAAATATTAATGTTATAAAAACATACACTGTATTGAGAGAAGGATATAGGGGAGCAAAATTCTATTTATCTACTTATCTATCTATCTATCTATCTATAATTAATAGCTGGTTCACCAATTCTGTTTAAGCCTGGCATGTTATCTGTCACCTTCATGGGGTTCAGAAATGTCTTTTTCTCATTGTGGATCTTGGGCTATGGTGATATTTTTTAAATCGCAAAATCTACTCATATGGTTTACCGATTTGTATTGTCAACCAGTCTGTGTAGATATATTTTGAAGAGATATTTAGCTTTTGCTAGTCGAGCCATTTCCAGATCAGGGAGTAGAAAAAGGGGGGAATCACTCAATCTAATGTTAAGAAATAAACAAATGAAACAAAATAAAAATAAACAAAAAAATTCTCCAAAATTTAGAGCATGATATAATGCTCAATGATCATTAACTATAGCCTTATGTACTTAAGGGTGTCAGCCATCATCTAACAGACGAATAAGGGTAAAAATATTTAGGGATGTTACTCACACTGCCCACGTTAAAGTATTATGGCTGTAAGGAGTCATCAGTAAATTTTAAACCAGTGCCCGATTACTCTTTCTCTGTTCTCAGTTACTGATGCTATCTTCCCAAGCTATAGTCGAACTCTCTAAATAAATAAACCAATAGAACCTTTGAGGCAAAGTCCTTAATCTACAACACAGTGATTTTGTAGCTGGGAAAAAAAAACTTTGGAAAATAAACTTTTGCAAATAATACTAGGAACAACATTCTTTCTTTTATCTACGGAGTTGAAAAAACACAGGCAGCATGGTTCATTAACAGAATAATGTAGAGTCAAACTGGGGGCTGGTATTATTCTGAAGACTAAAATAGGCTTGGTTTCTGACCTCAGAGAGCTTGTAGTCCAGTGCAGTATCCCTTAATATCCTTCCTTTCACATCCAGAGAAGACGGATATGAACCAACCATCCAACCACATAAACTCAGCTGGCATGTCAAGGGCAAAGTGGCCAGTCCATGGTGGGAAATAATGTTCGAGAGGTAAGACATCTGAAGTTTCAGATATATACCTCATCTTACTGTTAGTTGCCCTCGATTTCCCCATGAGTAATATTATAATTGAGATAAAATTCTGATTTCTTCTTGCATTATAACACATTATGAAAAATGAGAAGGTGCTAGATAGTTTCTGAGGGGAAATATGTTATATAAATCCTAGGTGTTCTCATATCAAGTTACCCAACACATTTTGGTTGTGTGCCCATGAGATTCAAGAAAAAGCTCATCATGGTCTTGCCCACTTTTAAGAATAAAAAATAGTATGGAATATATTCACTAGAAATTTTAATAAAAGGCAAAGAATGATAATGATGCTGTGACAATAAAATTAAAATGCTCTGAGACTCATCCCTCAGAAAATGGGAAAAGATTGTTTTGACTGGAGAAGTGGGTATTGGACTAACCCTTGACATACAGGTAAACTTTAAATGTGTGGAAATGGCAAAGGGAAATCCAGAAGGAAAAAATAGAGGCAGAGTTAAAAAGCTCCTGCACCCCCTAACTTGATAGATAGATAATTCATCCTGTAGGTTTTCCTACGTACTTATAAACCAAGATGAAACTAGGAGATCAGGATCCTGAAGTACTTAGTGGGAATACTGGGGGAGAGTCGGGGGTCAACTTGGGGGCCAGCCTATGGCTGGTCTTGGTCGAAAATTAATGACTCTTTACTTTGTTAAGCAAAGAAAACCACTGAAAACATTTGACTATGATCATAACTGGTCCTTAGGAAGTTTGATTTAGCAGCATTTGAAGAGTTAGTTAGAGATAAGAAAAAGTCTGGCAAGAAGTTGTCCAGGAACAGAGGAAATGATAAGGTCTGACGTGATCCAAACATTACAGGACTTGACAGTTGAATGGATTTAGGTGGTGGAGAGAATAAAATAGTCCATAATTACTCTCAAGTTTCAAGGTCAGGTGACTGGGAGGCTAGTATGACAATAATCAGTGGTGTGCTGGAAAACATTTAATAATCAACTTTCAGAAAGAAAGAAAGGAAGGAACAAGGAAAGGGAAAAAGAAAGAAAGAAGAAAATGATGTCTTGGTTTTACGGCATTTGTCATTATCTGTGGTGTAAGTGCCCCACCTGAGAGTCGTGAAGAGCTGTACACACAAGCCCTCATAAATTAGCAACAGCAGATGTGACTCCAGCATGTCCCTGCCAATGGTGGACAGAGGGGCAAAAAGGAGGAAATCTGAGATGGGGGCTGGGAACTTCAACTTTGGGAACAATGAATTTGAAATGATCAGTGGGAGTATCTAAATGTGAATGTTCAATAAACAGTTGGAAATGCTGGATAGTAGTGCAGTGCAGTTAGTTATCTATGGGTCGTTTGAACAGAAATGATGTTAAAGGTAAATATGATTACCTAAAGAAAGATTTCAGAGAAAAAACAGAGATAATGACAGAATCTTAGAAATGATCTGTATTTGGGGAGCAAGAGAAGGCAGATAAAGGGTAGTCTGGAGAGGCAGAAGGCAAACCCAAAGAGCGCTGCGTTCTAGAAACCAAGAAGAGCAACATTTAAAGAGGGTTTGCTTGAAGTGTCAACAGCGGCAGGTAGGTCAGGGATAATTAAATTGAAATGAAGGTCTTTGACATGAGTCTCGTTAGGTCATTGGGGCCATGGTGGGAACAGGTTTTAGCAGAGTTGGGTTGGGTGAGAGTTTTAGCAGTGTTTATCTTCTCATTTTCCCAATGTATTTATGACAGTGAAAAAAACCGAAAGGGTAGCATCTTATTTTTTCTTTTTTGAATGATTATTATTTCAATGGAAATTTAGCTGCAACATTAGAAGAAAAATAAACTCTCATAAGCCTTGGTAGTAGGAAAACTGGCTTAATTCCAAAGTCAAAAACTTGCAAGTTCCATCAGGCCTGCCCCTTGGGCTGCCCATAATTTGCCATGAGCCTCGCTTAGTCAGACCCTTTGGGAGAAGAAAGACTTTCATGGACAGCTGTGATCATGCAAACAGAAGCAGTGGAATGAGCCAAAATCAATCCCATGAAGAGGAAGAATATGACAAAGCATTTGCTTTATGAAAATATATGGGGGTGGGAGAACAAGGGAGGCAAGCCGAGAACAAATATCTGGAAAAAAAATGCATTTTTCTAGAATGACTTGTGTTGTTCAGCCAATTTAAAGCTTAACATAACAAAACGGTCCTCTGAACCCACAATTCTTATTTCCCAAGTTGTTACCCATGTTTCTTTTCTTCATACCTGAAATAGATGACCTTTTTATTTTTGCATTTTCAGTGTTTACCCAAAATGTGAGCTATAGTACCTCTTCCTTCCTCCTAAGTACCTTCTTTTAGTCACACTATTTCTATGTTTCTCAGATAACCTATAGACACATAATAAAAAACAATAAATATCTAGTAAGTTTTTATGACAAACAGGACACACTGAAGTTAACACAATCATTCCACGTCTTGCGTTGATTCTGATATTTCGTGTGTGCATCTGGCTTCTTACATTTTAAAAGTTTTGATCTTATCTTTTCCTTTTGTAAACATTTCTCCCTATGTAGTGCAGTGTTATAGGCTAGTTTAAAAAGTATTAACTGATGTGTATTGAATTGGATTGAAATTTTTTAAAAAACAAATAAATTTTTGTTGAAATCTTTAAGGACAGTGCTACATGGAAGCTATTGTGTACCTGAAGATAAACTATGGTATATCTGTGTTTTAAAACACTTTGATTTTAAAAGTAGGTTCTGGAGAAAAGGAATGGTTCCTCTAAGAAATGAATTTGAAAACAACTGGAAGATAAAAGTAATTTATCAATATCATCAATTTCAACTGTAACAAGGATAAGACTTTTTGAAATAAATTAATGGACCCTCCCCCTGTTCAGCTGGAGGCATCCATTACCTGTGGCAGGATTTGGATTATTAAAGCAGGAATACAAAGAGGAAAAAAGAATCAGTGTTTAAGGAAGGTGTTTTTATATATTTTTATTTTTTTTTTGTAGTGAGACAGAAGTCCTGTGAATCAGGGTTTGTGACAAAAGAAAGGGGGTTTATAAATTCCAAGAGCTACTTATATATACAAGTTAAGCCATAGAGATTTAAAAAACATGCTTTAATATAGAGAGAAAAAAGAATTTGATGTAGGAAAAGCTCAATTTCATTCAAGAGAAAGCAAAAGTAGAGTCCTAATAGTGGCTCTGAGAGAATTCAAGGGCAGGAGGTTCATTGTCCTGGCTATGCTATCAGGAAGATGCAAGAGGTGGGAGAGAAGGCCTGAAAAAAATTCTCAGTTCTTGATGTTGCAGGTATCGCTCAGAAAAAGTATAGACATCTGAAGAAAACACCTCAGGTCAGCATGATGACAGCCACACGATGCCACTAAGAGGTTTCCAGGGTTTTGTTTAGAAGTTGCTGACCTAGAAGTTTTTAGTCAGAGGGATGTCCTGAGAAGAACTTTCTCTGGTGCTTCACATCAACATCTAGTAAACTCGGCAGAGTGAAAATGCTGCGTGGCTTACTGAGGCAGAGAGGAGGTGGTGGTGCTTGAAGTGATCTAGAAGGTCACTTTATACATCTAAGAGGCACAAGGGGTACAGTAGTGCCCACTTATCTGCAGGAAGTACATTCCAAGACCTTCAGTGGACGATGGAAACCACCAATGGTATCAAACCTTATATATACTACCTTTTGTCTTATGCATATGTAGCTATGATGAAGTTTAATTTATAAGTTAGGCATAGTTAGCGATGAATTACAATAGCTCATTATAAAATAGAATAATTATAATAATATACTGAAATAAAAGTTATGTAAATGTGGTCTCTCTCTCTCTCTCTCTCATAACCTATCTGATAACCAAGATGGCTACTAAGTGAGTGACTATCCAGTGGGTAGCGTATGCAGTATAGATATGCTAGACAAAGAGATGATTCATACTCTGGTCAGGATAGAGAGGGACAATAAGAAATTTCATCACACCACTGAAGATGGCATATAATTTACAACAGACAAATTATGTGTACCCAGAATTTTCCATTTAGTATTTTCAGTCTTTGGTTAACTGGGGGTAACCGAAGCCACAGAAGGTAAAAGCATTGATAAGGAGGGTCCACTTTAGTTGAACTGAGAAGCAATGCACCTTTAATGAGACCACCGTGGTGAGGCCCGGAGCAGATCAGAGGAAGCCCACCAGAGATTCTGCAGAATCAGTAAAAACTGAAACGGGGTTGATAGACCGGTGCAAACTGAGCTGGATATTTCCTTGAGATTCACCAGACATAATTTCAGCAATGACATTATGCCTATCCCCACCGCCCCCCCAAAAAGCAGTATCAACCACAATTCACTAGGCACTAGTGTCAGATGCCTAGTGACTGACTAAAGGAGATCGGGTTAGCTTCGTCACATCATTAATCAGCAAAGGTAAAAGATATGAAGGACAATGCAGATCTCCTTCCTCTTCAGAAGAGGCGTGCAGGCACCATCTTGAGAAATAAGAAAGGAGGGAGAGCAATATCATTAAGAAGAAGCTAGACTTTGAATGAACTGAATATTTACTCAAAAGACTTATTTAAATGCACAAGTCTGGAATACCAAGTTTAAGTTTGTATTCCCTAATGCCCAATGGGTTGGAGGCCTTGAACATTTTGGATTAGTCATGACAAATGAGTAGCAACATTTCTTTTTGCACATTTTGAATCACAGACTATACATTTTGATATACAAGCTAATGGCAAGGAAACAAAAATGTTGGAAAACATGGTTTGTAGAAACCATTTTTAAGTTGCCGTGATATTTCTTTTGCCATTTGTGAGCTTACAGTGAAAAGTAGAGAAAGAAAATAATTGAAGAGAAAGCAATTTTTCCTTTGTACAAGAAAGTAGAGAGACTAGGTAGTGAGATCTGAATACCAATGGTAACGGAAGGCACAAGCTCATATCAGAGGAGTTATTCAAGTTATTAAGACTAGCAATACTGCCAGGAAACTGAGCACAGTTCACATTTTCAGCATCTGAAGCATCACAATGACACAAAGAAGTTTGTTTTGTAAAACAAAGTAAGATTAAATAAAGTAGACTAGGGTAAAATTTATCACCAAAGGTGTAGCATCGAGAAAGCTGTGTATATTTAAATCTTGCACTAAAATTGTGCCCTCCCCAGCTGGTGTAGCTCAGCAGATTGAGCGCTGGCCTGCAAAAAAAGGGTCACAGGTTCAACTCCCTAGTCAGGTCACAAGCCTGAGTTGCAGGCAAGGTCCCCAGTGGAGGGGGGGCGTGAGTGGCACCCACACATTGATGTTTCTCTCCCTCTCTTTCTCCCTCCCTTCCCCTCTGTCTAAAAATAAAAGAAATCTTTATAAAAATTCAATTAAAAAAATAAAAATAAATTGTGTCCTCCTTTAATAAACTACAAAAATGTAAAAAAAATGTAGCAATGCATTTATATTAATTATTATAACAAATGTTTTATTTTATAGAAAAAAGCTTAATTGAGGGAAAAATACACTAAGTGAAATTCAGAAGTTTAGGACTGTACAGTGCCTTGTAGAATGGGCTCATGTTCATAAACCAGACATCACCAGTAACCTGTTAGCAGTTACCCAGACAGGAGATGTGGTTTCAAGGAGCCCCAAAGATATTAAGTAGAAATAGATATCACATTAGTAAAGACATGATTGTATAAGTAACCCATGGAGGATATTGTGACTATCATAGAAGTTGAAAGAGCTTTGTCAATTTGGAGATTTGTTTTAAAATAAAAATAAAGTTGCCTTGAATTACTTCTTTCAGACTAAAAATTTTGGTTTATTAAAAACAATATTTTGGTACAGTTAGTAGGAAATGCATATTTATTGTTGCACAATGTCTTTCAATGCTCTTGAAAAAGTCATTCATATTTATTGTCATATTATTTTTCTTAAGAAAAAAGTTACCATTTTATAGCTCTGTAAATACCACATAATGCCACACATGTTTTTTAAAATTTTAATAAAAATATTAAAATAACTCAGTGATTGTATCTTCTTTAAAATATTTGCCTTCCCAATTCACACTTTTTCTTTCAAAAATCACTAGGAAAAATTTTGAAGATTAAACTTTTTTTTTTAGTAAGCAGAGTGTTTATTTTTTAAATTACTTTTAAAGGTTGTTTACATAGATATGGATTTATATAATTCGGTGACAAGATTTTTAAAATGTATAGGCTTTTTTATATTATTGCACTTACTCTTTAATAATGTATAAGGGATTTTATTTTACATAAATAAAGGATAATGCATAATATCATACAAGAGGTGTGGTGCCAATTAATTCAACCATAAAATTAAATGAGACGTGTATGCAAGGATAGAAATAAAACCCTGCCTACTTCAACCTTCACAGTATATCCTGGCAATTATGATTTACACATTACAGCACATATGTAACCCCATAGCTTATTGTGAATGACTGCACAGTTACAAAAACGAAACAATGGTTGTACTCCCAATTGTGCCTTAGGTGAGGAAATGTTCAACCGTAAAAGTAAAACCCAGCACATTAAAAGAGGAAATACAAATGAACATTATGGATTTGCTCACCTCTTCAACTTCACTAGTAACTGAAGGAGAACTAGAAAGAAACAAGATTTCAAATTTTTGCCCATTAAATTTGGTGGAAAAGTTTTCTGTCTTGTTTTTACTGCTAATGTTCATGTTCGGCAACGTGCACTAAGAGAGGTACTCTGATGCATGACTGGTGGAAGCATAATTTGGTGCAATCTTTCTGTAAAACACTTTGAAAATAGGTATTAAATATCTGCAAAGGTTCATAGTGTTTGAAACATATCTCCATACCAGAGAATCTAACCTAAAGATACAGATGTAAGTCAATGAACCATGTGCAAGATTTTTCATTGTACACACATTTTGAAGGAAAAAAATGGAAGTAATCTAAATGTCCAGAGATAAAATACAAATTGCATAAAAAACAGAACTGTTTTTGTTGGCCTCACTTAGAGATAGAGATATGGGTTCCTGAGTTTGGTTCTCCACTAATCAACATCAAACTTGACCCAGGGGTCATTTTATTCAAGCATTATTCCCTTTGTTAAGCTTTCATTTAACCAATATTCATCATTTACTATGAGACACTATACCGGGTGCTGAAGACACAAAGATGAAGTACATGTGGTCTCTGCTAGTGAGGCGCTCATTGCCAAACATGCATCCTTGTGGTCTACCTAGCTGACAATGATTGACTTTTTCTTGTATCAGGATTTGATTGGTTTTCCTCTGTTACCTGTCTGGAAGGTAACATTAATTGAAAAATTCCTGTAATAGGAATAAGTGCTAGGATTTATTTTTATAAGGTTTGGGCACCAGTGATTAGAACCAATCCTTGTCCCTTTTTGGAAATTAATTCCAGTTAAGAGTCTCCCCATACTTGGTTTGGATGGCTTTCTAGGCCTTTATGCATCTTTGTTTTATTTTCATCTGGTACACACGCACACACACACACTTTTTTCTGAGGTGAAATTCACATAATATAAAATTAATCATTTTAAAGTGAACTATTCTAGCACATTCATAATGTTGCACAACCAGCACCACTAACCATTTCCAAAGAAAAACACACCAATTAAGCAGTTACTTGCATCCACTCCCCACTTGGTAAATATTTTTTATAGTTTTTTAAAATAATTTTACACACCTGTTCACTCCCTGCCCTGCTAAGGTTTTTCAATACCGAGATACTGTTTCTAATTTCATCAGCATTTACTCTGTTCAATGTTCTATATTGTAGGCAGTTGATATCATCTATTTTTTTATTTCTATAATGAATATTTAAGTTCCAGATTGTCTGATATAATAAATCATTTTTGTGATAACTTTAGCATAAATTATTTTCAGGGCAAAAGTATTACATGTGTGCATGAGTTGTGAACATTTAAATAATGTATGAAGTAAAAAGTGAGAGTCTCTTGTAAATGTCCCAGCATTTACCAGAGTAGCTACTGGTAATAATTTACTGTGTAGCATTGCAGATTATTTCTTAATTCAGTTACATGCATGTACCTCTCCCCCAAGTTATAGTGTGTATTAGTTATATCAATAATCAGAGTTTTACTTCTTGTTCATTAATTTTATGTTTCATTTATTCATTCCTTCTTTCACCAACATTTATTTAATGTTTATTAAATGCCAAGAATTTTTCTATGAGATGAGGCTACAGGGTGAATAAATATCTATGTCAGCATCTTAAGATCATTATTTGAAATAAGTTGATTGAAGTATACATCATTCCATCATCTAGATGCACCATAATTTAACACAATTCATTTAATTGTTCTTCTCCTGATGGACAGCAAAAATTCTTTTAACCAATGTTTATTGACTATCTACCAGGTACTTCTGGAACTAGACGGAGATGAGGAGTACATTTATTTCTTATTTTCATATAACAAAATACATATTAATTAGTGTCCAGCTTCACTTCAATGGTACTAAAAAATCTGCTATTTATGTATTTTAAACAAGTTAGGCTTTTGAGGGTAATGTGGGTAAAGCCAACACAAGCATTTCAATTCTTTGCTCAGGAATTGAGTACATTTACCCCCATCCTGAAAGACTGTACAACAGAAGAAACAATCAGAATAATTAAAACTTTTCTGGCAAGAGTGCCAACCATTCCAATAGATACCTGACCACTGAAAATAGATATAAGAGATAAAAAATGGATGTCTACCAGTTTATACACCTTGGTATGCACTGTAAGAAAATAAAATTCTCAATTCGATTATATCCTTTCTGCACCTTTTGTGTGTCTGTGGTTTGCTTGTTTGTTTTGTTTTGTGGGAAATGAGCAATATTTGTCCTTTTTTCATTTACATATTTGGCTATGTGGAAACCCCAGGGAATGAATCATTCAGGATAGCTGAAAATTTTAATCATTTTTGATGGAAATCTTTCTAAAATGTATTTCACACTTCCCTGCCTTCTTAAACAGAGTGGATGGAATGTAATTAATCTTTTTTTGATGACTTAGTTTTATCATTATGAACATTAATGACTGTGCTGTGCTATCCAGAGATGACGTCCTCGACACTGACTGTTGTATGCAGGGTGGCCTGTGGTCCTATTAGTCTTTTTGAATATTTGTGCTAAGTTATATTCCTCACTGGCAGACACTCAGTTGCCACTCCTGTTATTGCCAGTGAAGCAGCACAGTGTAGGTGCAAAGAGGTGGGCTGAGGACGAAGGAAGCCGTGTTCAGATCCCAGCTCTTTATCTGGAATCCAATTACTCTCTTAAGCTCATTTTCTTCATCTGTAAAATGATCACAGTAACTCGCTGAACAAAAATGTAGTAAAGATTAATAAAGGGTTTTATGTATGTTGAAAAATAAACCAGTGTTAGTTCCTCACCCCATCAGGGTGCTTACTAATAAAAAAGCATTTTTCTTGACTATTTTGACATTTCTGTCTGCTTTGGGATGGGGGTTGGGTGGTAGAGTGCAAAGGTTTGCATGCAAATTAAGATGAATGAGGAGTTTTGGGTGTAAGACATTTGGAAAATATCTTACTCTCAGTTTTATTCTATAGACTTTATAATATCAATATTGGGTGCTTAGATATACTAGTTACATCTTAAATCTTAACTATATAAGAATATTTCTATCTCCATAAAATAGAGCTCAGAAGGGAAAAATGCAACTTGGGTATTTTGAAATCTATGCATATGTGGAAAATATATTCTCTTTTAAATTATGAACCTGATCAGTTATAAAATGATTATTTTTGAAATGTAATCACTGTAGTTAATAAGGACCTACCAAAACTATTTCTAGTTTCTGGAGATAAAACAATGTAAAAAAGAGGTAAAACATCTGTCTACATGTAGCTTTCATTTTAGCAGAAGACAGAAAACACATAGATATTAAATGTGTAATGCAGTATTTTGTAAGTCCTCTTAAGAAAAACAAAAGAAGGAAGGGGGTATATAAAGCCAGAATGGAAAAAGAGAGATTTAATTTTAAATACAATAATTAATGAAGACTTCATGGAGTAGACAACATTTGAAGACAGACTTGAAAAAGAGAACAATAGATATATTTTGCTAGAAGACTCTTTCAAGAAGAGAAAATAGTGAATATAAAAGGAGGCCAGAAAGTACCGGTTATGTTCAGGGAACAGCAAAGAATCCCAGAGACTGGAACAGAGTCATTCTGTCAGATGGTGATAAGGGCTAAGGACAAAAATCGAGCACAAAGGGTATTAAAATTGTGTGGGTTGATGATGGTGGGTGATGTTAAGGTGCAACTTTAAAAATGTAAGATGACACATGAGAAAATACTGAAGTTGACAAGGGATCAAGCCTTTGAGATTTTTAAGGTAATATCCTTCCAAACAGAAAAAAAAAAAAAAAAAAGCAAATGGAAAGGATTCAAGGCATGGTGGATCTGGCTGGCTCAAAGACCAGCAAAGCCCCGGTTAACAAAAAGCAGCGATCCACAGGGAGGGTAGTTAGAGACAACGTTAAAGCGACAGCAGAATCAAGATTGCGCAGTGCCTTAGGCCATTCTAAGATATTAACTTTCCTATGGGTAAAATGGGGAGACATTGCAGGGTTCTTCTCAAAAGAATGGTTTTTTTGGTTTGTTTTTTTGTTTTTGCCATAGCTATTAAAGGGATCTTTCTGGTTAGTGGATTGAGAATAGGGTATAGGTTGACAAGGGACAGATCAGGGAGGACAGTTAAAAGCTATCACAATAATACAGGAGAGACAACGATGATGACTTTCATGAAGTTAGTTGTGAAAGAGATGGAAAGGTGTGATTGTAGTCTATATTATTAAAGCATAGCCCATAGCCCAGTGCCCATAAAATAGCAGAGAAGGAAAAGAGATAAAAAATGTGCAACCATAAGTCTTAAATTGAGGAAATAAAAAGAAAGATATATTTTTCAAGTAGGTTGTTACTTTAGCCAAGAATGAGTAACAGAAATCAGAGTTACCTTTCTATTGAAACATCGAAACACCTGAATGGAATATATGAAATAAAAGATTTCAAGATATTTAACATCAGTAATGAAAGACAATGAAACTTGACTAATTAACAAGATGAATAATACATCTGCCCTGACTTACTGCCTAGAGAGAGTTTTCAGGTTGTGACACAGAAAGGGGGAACCTAGACTAAGCCCAATGGTCTCTATGAGTTGAGGGAAAAAACCTGGGGTTCCAGAGAAGCCAGGAAAGCAGGGTCTTCCAGAGAGAATAATAGAGAGAAAAGATCTGCATAGAGAGGAATTTTCAGAGATCTCTAAAGGGTCCTGCTCTACGTTCAGCTGAGTACTAACCAGTGTAAATGTGTGAGAAAACTACTTGCAGTTGGGAAAGGAACTACCATAAAAAATTAGAGAAAACAATGCCCAAAGCTTACAAAGAAAGAAAGAGTTTCTTTTCCAAGTAGGCAGAATAGAAAAAAACTCCTAATTCATGAAATAGAGCACTAATATTATTTTGCCTCAGAATTAGGACAAAATCAATCCTGGACTAAACACTTCTCAGGTCCTACGTAATAAAGTTTAAAAGCAAGGCTCAAAAGATAAAAGTTTTTCCAAGTAACTTAACTGCAGCCTAAGTCCTAACTGAAGAAAATTCATAAGAATAATATAATATCCAATAAGCAAAAAGGCAAAATTTGCAAGGTCTACTTTGCAAATAACAAAACACTACCAGGCAAACTAAGAAGCAGAAAAACACAAGGCCTAAACAGAAGAAAAATAAATTAAATAAGAAATGACACAGATTATGCAATTAATAAAATAAGGGCATTAAGTCAATTATTTTAATCATATTTTATATGTTCAAAAAGCTTGGAGGGAAATAGAACATGTTAAGTAGAGAGAAGGAAGATATGTGAAAGACCCAAGTAGAACTTAGGCAGAAGTTCTAATGCTTCAATGAAAAACAACAACACTGGACTGGATTAATAGCAATTTGATGTTTCAGAAGAAAAGATAAGTTAGAGATATAGAAATAGAAACAATTTTTAAAAACTCAGAGAGAAACGAGACTAAAAATGAAAACAAAAAATATTTAACTGTGGGGTTATTTAAACAGTCTAACATATATGAAATTGGAGTTTCAAAGGAGGCAGGAAAGGAGGTAGAAGAGATATGAAAAAATTTGATGAAATAATGGCTGAAATATTTTCAAATTTACTTAAATATCTAAAACAACAAATCCAAGAAACTCAATGAACCCTAATAACAATAAATTTGCACAAAAGATACCAACATTTATAATGAAATCGCTTAAAATCAGTAATACTAGGAAAATTTTAAATGTAGTAAGAGAAAAAACGTTATATGCAGAACAAAAATAAGATTTCTTAAAACTTCTGATGCATATCAAAAGACAAAAGTGGCAACATCTTTAAAGTATTGCCAAAAAAATCAACCTAGAATTTTATACCTAGGTAAAATATCTTCAAAAATGAAGCAAAATTAAGATTTTTAAGACATATAAAAACAAAGAAATTAGTGTTGGCTCATCTGCACTATAATAAATTTTAAAGGAAGTTCTTCAAGCAAAAGGAACATTATACCAGAAGAAAATCTGCACCCAGGACTGAAGAAGTCATGTAATAGTAACTATATAGGTAAATATAAAACATGTAAAATAAATAAATAGATAAATAAAATAAAAATAAAATGTTTTCTTATTATTTAAATCCTTTTAAAAGACTGTTGCCTACTTAAAGAATAATAATAATAATATATTGTGAAGCCTATAACACATGTAGAACTAAAATGTAAGCAAATAATGACATATGAGCTTCATGACAATAAATTAATGAATATTGTTGTAAGTTGTTAATGCATAAAGTAGTATATCATTTGAAAACAGACTGTGATAAGTAAATAATGCATACTATAACTATTAAAATAACACAAAAAAAGGTTATAAATGATAAGTAAAAATACTTAATGACTAGAAAGAAGGTAGATTTAAAAAAGAAAAATAAAGAACATGGGATAATTAGAAACCAGTGGAAAGATGGTAATTATTAACTCAATATCAACAATTACATTAAAGATAAATAGTTAAAAAGTTCCAACTTGGATAAAAGAACCAAACTTTGTGCCTGCAAGAAACATTTTAAATATAAAGAGACAAACTAAAAATAAATTAATGAAAAAGGCATATATACTATACTAGTACTAATCAGAAGAAATTTGGAGTGACTGTATTAACAGCAGACAGAGCAGACTATAAAGTACATTATTATTAATAATGTACACTGATAATTAGATATGGGTGGGATCACTGAGAAGACATAAGGATCCTAAATGTTTATGCATTTAAAAATAGAACTCCAAAGTACATGACACAAAATTTATAGAACTGCAAGGAGAAATAAACAAATATATAATCATAAATAAAAATTTTAACAATGCTCTTTTGATAATTGAAAAACAGGTAAGGAGAGTTTAATGAAGGTCTGTATTTGAACAACGCATCAGCCATCTAGACCTAGCTGATATTTAAAAACCCCCTATCCAAAGACAACAGGATACACATATTTTTCCTAGAGTACACAGGGCATTTACAAAGAGAAGTTATGTTGTAAGCAATAAAACAAATCTCAATAAACTTGAAAAATTCAAAGCATATTTTCTGATTACAACATAATTACAATGAAATGTAAATAAAAGTCAATAGCAGAAATATCTCTGGAAAGTCCCCAAAACATTTGGAATTAATTAACATTATTCTAAATAACTCATGGTTTAAATGAAAAATCAAAATGGAAATTCAAAAGTGTTTTGAAATCAATAAACATGAAAACATAATATGTCAAAATTTGTGGGATGAAGTGAAAGTCATGTTTAGAGGGAATGGTATGTTACTATATCCCTACGTTAGAAATAAAGGTCTAACTCAGTAGCCTCAGCTTGAGAAACTAGAAACAAAAAGCAAATTAAAAAAAAGTAAGCAGAATAAAGGAAATAATTAAAATCAGAGCAGAAACACTATTTCTTTAATATATAAAATCAATGAACCCAAAGCTGTTTGCTTGAACAGATCACTAAAAGTGATAGACATCTAACTAGGTAATCAGAAAAATAAAAAAAAATGAGAAGATGCAAACTAGCAATATTATGAATGAGAGAGGTGATATCACCACAGATTCCACAGATAAGGAAAGGATCCTAAAGGAATATTATGATAGCTTAGTATAAAAAAAAAAACCTAACAATTTAGATGAAATAGTTACATTTCTTCCAAGTCAGGAGTTATGAAAGCTCACTCAAAATGAAATAGATAACCTGAAAGGCCCTACACAAATAAAGAAATTATAATGTAGTTAAACATTTCCACAGTGAAACCTATAGGTCCAGACAGCTGCACTGGAGCGCTTAAGAAATAAATAACAGCAATTTAACACAAACTCTTTTAGAAAACAGAAGAGAAGGAAATACTTCCTAACTCATTGGGTGAAGCCAGCATTACTGTGATACTAACACCAGATATCAGGGGGACGAAATGGAACAAACAAACAGAAAAACCAACTGTAGTCCAATATTCCTCGTAAACACAGATGCAAAAGTTCTTTACCAACTTTGGTCAGCTCGATCCAACAAAACATAAAAAATTAATGCATTATGGCCAAGTGAGGTTTATACTAGAGATACAAGGTTGATTTAACATTTGAAAATCAATCCCTGCAATTCACTATATTAGCAAACTAAAAATGAAAAATCATATAATCATCTCAGTAAAAACAAGAAAGCACTAAATAAAATCCAACATCCTTTTCTAATAAAAATATCTACAAACTAGGAATATATGGCAACTTACTCAGATATTTAAATGGCATCTATGAAAAACCTACATCTAATATCATAATCAATCTAATGGTGAAGGACTAAATGATTTCCCCACAAGATAACAAACAAGAAATAATATGTATTATCATTAACTCTATTCAAAATTGTACTGAAGGCTTTGGATGGCAAAAATATTATAAGGAAAAAGGGACTTGCTGTGAACAGCAAGACCTGCCTTATTCACATGTAACACAATAGTCTATATATAATATTCTGTGGAACCGTGAGGTAATTTAGCAACTCTGCAGAATAGAAGATCAATATACAAAAATTAGAGTATTTTAATATGCTAACATCAAGTAATTGAAGTTAGAAGTCAGTATCATTTAGAGAAGCATTAAATATTAACTACTTGTACAAACACATATATATTCATATATATATATGTTTAAATGACCCACATATTGAAAACTAGAATACATTGCTGAAGACTTTATAAATAAATGAAGAAATGTAGAGTCATGGATCAGAATAGTCAATATTGTTAAGATATCTATTATTCTTCAAATTGACCTAGAGACACTATATGCAATCCCAATCAGAATTCCAGGAAGAATTTTAACATTGAAATTAACATGCTGATTCTAAAATTCATTTGGAAATGCAATGAACCTAGAGAAGTGAGAACAACTGTGAGGAAGAATAAAGTTGGAGGACTTATACTACCTGATTTCAAGATTTTTAATAAAGATATAATAATCAAGAAAGAGATATATATATTGAAGGAATAGGATAAAATTCAGAAAGGTCCACACACATATGTTTAATCAATTTTTGACAAAAGTTAAAGGTAACTCAGTGGAGAAAAGATAGCTTTCCTAACAACTAGAACCAAAATAATTCAATATCTGTGTGTCAAAAATAATTCGATATCTGTGTGTCAAAAAAGTACTTCAACCTGTTCCTCACTCCATGGTAATCTTAAATAAAAATTGGCCATACATTTAAATACAAGATCTAAAACTGTAAAAGTTCTAGAAAAAAAAATGGGAGAAAATATTTGTGTTCTTGGGTTACACAAAGAATTCTTAGATATATTAAAGGCACAATCCATAAAAGAAAAAATAAATTGGACTTAATCAAAATTAAAAACTTTTATTTGAAAGGTAGAATGAAAAACAAGACACAGAATGAGAGAAAATGAAACTCAGATAAACAGTACAGTAAAATATGAGCAAAAGGTTTAGATAGATATTTCACCAAAGAAGATATATTGATGGCAAATATGCTTATGAAGCCATGCTCAACATTATTAACCATTAGAATAATGAAAATAAGAATGAAAATAATATAACTCCACACACCTTTTAGAATGTCTAAAATGACAACATTGATCTTCCAGTTGTTGGCAAGCATGTGAAGAATAGAACACTGCTGGTGGGAACAGAAAATGCTACAAATATGGAGAACAGTTTAGTAGTTTCTTAAAAAGTTAACTATACTAATATATGACATAGTCATTCTACTTCTTTGTATGTACTCAAGATAAATAAAAGCACGTGGCCATATAAAACTTACATACCACTGTTCATAGCAGTTTTATTTGTAATAGCAAAAAACTAGAAACAACCCAAATGTTCATCAAGTGAATAGATATACAAATACTGGTGTATCAATACTAGTTGTATTGCAGAAAAATGTTACTCAGCAATAAAAATGAATAAGTTACTAATGCATGCAAAATACATGGATTAATATCAACAAAATTATGCTGTATTAAAGAAGCCAGACCACCAGCTCAACCAAAAGAATAGATATTGTGTGACTCCATTTACATAAGATTGTAGAAAATGCAAACTAATGCATAATGAGGTGGGGAAGAGAAAGGGTTGTGAAAGATTACATTAGGGCAAGAGGAAGCGTTTGAGGGTGTTAGATATGTTCACTATCTTTGACTATGGAGATTGTTTCACAGATATGTATATAAACATGTACGTATATATGTATATATTAGCTGCATTTTACACTTTAAATATGTACAGCTTATTTTATGACAGTTATGCTTCCATACAGCTATTAAAAATTATACTTTAATACAGCTATTAAAATTGTTAATATAAAATATGCTAAAAAGAAGTTAATTTTACAATTTATTTGATGAGAGATATTGTAATGCATTATAAATTAGGTAAATACTTTAATTTAAAAAATTTAAATAACCACTGATAAAATATTTACTTAGGACTAGGTACTATTCTAAGTGCTTTACAAATACAAACTTATTTAATCTCTGTGATAATTGGGTTTCACGTTATTCATGCCCATTTTATATATGAAGAAATTGAGGCACATAGAGTGACACAATTTGTAAGTGTAGAGCTTGTATTTCAACCCAGGTGGTCTGCCTTCATGCATACAGCTCTAGCTCTGTTTATTCTTGCTTATAAAGGGAGAGTTTATTTTGACTACTTCATAGATTTATTAAGTGCACTATAGGATTTTACTTTCCCTTTCTTACCGCCCACATTTCTTGAATAGTTTTTTGCACACAGGTTGAATTCTTTAGCTCTCTTTTGTAAGATAATACTTGAGCACATACCAAGCACAGCTCTCATTAGCACGCACTGTCCTGCCCACCAGACCTCTATTTTAAAACCTCTCTGTCTCCTTATTTCTCACTTCTCTTCCAACTTGTTTCCATTCTACAAATCACAAACCTTCAGATTTTGAAATAAATACAGAAATATGTCATCTATTCTATTTTCACCCAAATTTATTTGCCCGATTGTAAAGTTTCCATGTCATTTATTATCCCTAAGGAACGATGGAACACTTGATTTCATATTACTTCTAATGATTCTTTTCCAGAGAATGCAAATTTGTATTGACAATTAGATTACATGTCTTTGACATCAGAAATCAAGTCTTTATCTTGGGTCATGCATATGCAGAAATACATATTTTTGACACAGAATTACCATCTTCTCTGGACTCACAGAAACATACATGCTCCATTTAGAAAATATAATCATATTGCTTTTTCTAAGCTCTCATATAGATAAGCATCCCAGAATGTGGGGGTTGGCAATTCATCTCTCCCTGAATCATTATGTCCACGTTTCACCTTGGATATATAAGGAGAGACCGATGTCCACTCATGCATGAAGAATAGAGGCTAAATGAATTGTGTTTGAATTGTAAAAATGGTGCACTTTATGTGCTTAAGGCGCATTCCACATTTTTTCTTCCTTAAAGAATGTGATATTTGTGTCAACTTGTGAAGAGTGGGGGGTCCTCTTGGTATGGATAAAAACTCATTAAGCTAGTTCAGCAGGGAACACCAGGATCCACATCTTACCCAGTCCTTCCTTCTCAAATAGTTTTCATTAACTCTCCAAGTTCTAAAACAAGTCACTCTCATTTTTTCATTATATGTTTCATATAATTTATTGTACATAATAAATAGTTTGCAAGAGTTGGGTTTATGAATAGCTTGAAACAGGTTTTCCATGTCCAAATCAAGCTGCCATAGTAACCATTTTTCATTTCTGCCAAACGTATGGTCTTTTCCTTTTTTTCTGCTTTAAAATATGTTGTTTAAAAGAATCCCAAATTATTCAGGAAAGTTGATCAGATTTCATTAAAATAATGACTTCATTGTTAGCAAATGTTCATTTCAATTTCTTATTAAATGACTCTTTCTTGCATTATGACCATCAAACTAAAAATAAAAAATATATAGTTCAAATTTTTATTTAATGATATTTATCATAAAAATAAATTAAAATACATTCTTGTTCTCCTCCCATTTCCACATAAAAGAATATCTGCCCTTTTCAAACAATGGAACAGGAGCAAGGCCAGATTGTTTCTGCCAGAGAGTTCCATGTAGGACGTCCAGGATGATAGTAGTCTAATCTGCTAGGTATTTATATCTGAACCTCGACACAGAATTTCTAATTTCTGTGGCAATAATGATGTTTTAAAAGATTGTTTCCACAGGTGTTTTTCCAGCTTTTCATCATTACAATATTTTGACTTTTTTGGGTGACTAGCATCCAAAGTCAGGACACTCATAAAGTAACCAGTACCTTCTAGATAAACCTACAAGTTTCAAAAGCCAACTCAACCTGAAAACTTGCAAAAGCTTCACTCAGCAACCATTTGACTGAAATTCTCAAACAAAAGATTACCTTTAGGAGTCACTGTAATAGATGACCGTTATAGTGTTATGGAGGTGACAGGGAGTACCTGCGTTTATTTGGCAAGTAGAGAAAGATCTTTTTTAATGAAGATTCTTTTTATGTTAATGATCCATCTACTGTTAGGGTTTTTGGGGGGTTTTTTTTGGTATATTTTATTGAGTATGCTATTACAGTTGTCCCATTTCCCCTACCTTTATCCCCTCGGCCCTGCACCTCATCCCGTCATCCTCATACCTCTTAGTCCATGTCAGTGGGTTGCACACACCAGTTCTTTGGCTTCTTAATTTCCCACCCTACTCCCAGCCTCCCCCGACCACTTTTTTTTTTTTTTTGGTCAACATTTTCCTGCCATCTCTTTCCCCAGCCCCATGTACCCCTGCCTCCCACCCTCAATCTTTCCCCCATTGGCTTTGTCTATGGGTTTTTTTTTAATTATAATTTTAAGACTGTTATCTTTTCAATCTCTGTTAATTAGTATTTATCTTAGAAAAAGAAAATTATTTATTAATTCACATCTATTCCATACCTCTGTGGCACCATGAGAGGTGTATATATTTTTTTAACCATTGCCCTTTAAAATGCCTTGTTTTAAAGTACTTTCCAAAAACCTTATTTTCACCACATACACAATATTCCTACACACTTAATCTATTTCTTTTATAATGTCTTCCATTTTTTAACAAGTTTTTAAGAGTGACTTCTCTCTGCAATATCAGATAGGCACCATGGTGCCACACATGCAAGGCTAAAATCTGGACCCTGTCCTCAAGGATGTAAATAATACATAAAGGTGGATCCAGGTTGTGTAACACATTGAATGAGAGAGAAGCCAAAGAGTTTGGATGACACCACCCCTAGTAATTATGTTACTCCTAGTAATGGTGTCACTCTTACCACTACAAGGACTAGTACTAATTGCAGTTAAAATTTTTTGAGAAGCTTCAGAAACTAATCGCAGCTTGATTTTACTTAATAAACTAGTGGTGATGGGGAGCTACTGGACTGATCCAGAGTATCACATGGAATCTAAGGAAGAGATTAATTAGCCTTGAGAACTACAAGAAGTAGGAAACTTGAACCTTTGGAATCAGAGCAGCAAGAGTTTTTGAACCCTATTTCTTGATTGCTGCCACTAAAGTGAAATAACTTCCAAATCTCTCTCTAAGGCTCTTAATTCACAATGCTAAATTTTGGGAGAGCAAATGTAAGTAGCCCAGCTTGAGTCGTTGTCTATTCCCAATTTGCTGTGGTTAAATAGATAGTCAAGTATTATAAGCATTGCTATTGAGGCCCACTGCTGGGTATTGGGCGCAAGGGGGAATTTCTGGAAAAGCGGCAATCACAGTGAGGTAGTTAGCAAAAAATACCTCTGTAATCTTAACTACCATTCCCTGGGTTAAGCATTATGCTACGTACTTTTCATGTATCATCTCCACTAATTCCCAAGAAGCCCAACATAGTAGATTCTACCATTATTCTAATGGTAGCTATAAAAACTGAGATTTAGAGAGGGCAACAGCCAATAAATAGTGGAACCAATATCTAAGGTCTGCTCTTTCTGGTTGCACAGTCCATACATTATCCTTCATCTTGATGCTGCCAATCCAACAGGTTTATCCATAGATGAAGTAAGGTGCTTCTGTCTCCATAAGCTTCCTGTCCTCAGTTGTTCATTTGAATAGGTGAAGAGCTGATTGATAGAAAGAGTCATTTAAGGAGCTAATAAACACCTGGTTAACTAGTATATCGAAAGTACTTGCTTTTTCATAACATGAAAAGGGAAGGGAATGTGTTCCAGGTATACATACCTGTGTTTTCTCATGGACTGTGTGTGATATATAGTACTTAGATACAGATGAATTGGTATCATTAATACTACATTTCAGACTAAATGTATTACAGAATTAAATAAGTTTTTGTGTGTGTGTATGTGTGTGAAACAAAACATCAGTTATCATTCTGTTTCTATGGAAAACTTTAAACATTTGACTTAGAAATAAAGCTTGAGCACACATTAGAACTACTGACCAGATTCTGCCTATAGACTTTTTTTTTTTTTGCTACAGCCATTATAGTGGAAATAAAATGTGCATTTAATGAATAAACTTTAACTTGAAAAATAGGAGATAATTTATATCTCTTCCTTTTTGTAATCATTTTTTGTTATTCTGTTATAGTTTCAATTTTTCCCTCTTTGCCCTCCTCTGCCCATCCCACCCCTGCTCCCACAGTCAATCCCCACACTGTTGTCCATGTCCATGGGTCATTCATACCTGTTCTTTGTCTAGTCCTTTCCCCTCCTTTCCACCATTATCCCCCTCCCCTCTCCTCTGGTCACTGTCAGTCTATTCCATGTTTCCATGCCTATGGTTCTGTTTTGTTTGTTATTTTATTTCCTGATAAGAATAGAAATCCCCTGTGATCTCTCAGAGGTAGAGGGAGGACGCTAAGGCAGGTAGAATAAATCATGGTCAGAATTAGGTTATCTGTATGTTTGCATAAGAGAGGTAACACTATAGGTCTGGCACTCAGACTCTTGACACAAAGTCCAGTTCATTATTCCAGCAGTGTGGGCAGTGGCAGAAAGGTAAAGGGAGAGCAAAGTTTTGGCCACTGCTTATTTACATTCTTCGGTTATTGCAAAGTCCTAACTTCACAAGTTTTGGACTTTCTATGAGGAAAATCACACTACATTTAAATACTACAATAAAATGGGTGGAAATCCCCATCAGGATTACCATATACAATATTCAATAAGGAATTATGTGCTTTTCCTGTGTGGTGGACCTGTTCTTGATAATAAAAATACCTTTACAAAAGAGCTGCAGTTTATTGACTTTCTTTTGGATTCACTACAGGAAGTGCATTCTTTGATGAAGTGAGAAAGTTTGGTTGTAGATGGAGGCCAGGACTCCGCTTTGGCAGTGGAATTCTCCGAGTGAGAAGATGATCTGGACTCCCGGGGGCAGGTAAGTTAGGGTGACCTAACAAACCTGATCGTCTGCCTCTGTTGGTGGTGATGTCTTCATAAACACTGCAGACAAGTTAAGGAAGAGCTAAGGATGCAAACATATCCAGATTTACATTCATGAATGAGTGAATTAGGACACGACTAATCTAAAAATTCTGATAACAAAACTAGAAACCAGTGGGAAATTACTTCTCATCTATTAGAAACGGAAATAAATGCAGACCTTCTCATTAAATATTCAGTTTAAATATAGCCAATAGTCGAGATTACTTTTTGTGATCAAGGAGAATGTACTTTTGACTAACTCATTGGGCTGAGGTTTCCAAGAAGATTCTGGCACAATAAGGAAGACTTACTGTCTGAGGGGGTGCACAGAATATACTTCAATGGTTTTGGTGCTAAATGGCTCCAGCAGAGGGTGAGGGACCTTCCCTTGCCAGATCGGAGCTGGAAGGAACAGTGTGCAGCTGCTGACACTCCTTCACTTCCCTCTCTGACATGGGCATCCATCCTGTTAAGGGGAGAAAAAAGGGAGGTGGCAGGGGGAGAAAGGAAAGGAATGGTTAGAGAAAATTAGAGCAGAAAAATAAAGGGATAGAAACCAAGATAACTTTGTTATGGATGTTGGTTAAATTAAGGTGACTGATAACCCTGACCGCAATTTTTAAGGTGTTAGAAAATGATTCCTATTTAAGAGAGAAGGAAACTTTCTGAAAAGCTAAAATATCTCCAAACAATTGACTACAACTTCCTCACACAAAAACAAGTCTGAGAGATACGAATAGTCATGGGAGGAATATTTTATGGAACAAAATATTTATTCTTGTTTCACTTATGAGGATATCAAGGCAATAGTCTCTGGAGGAAATCATGTCTGTGAAAGATATTTTAAGGTCAAAACTTACCTGACACATAAACCAGCTCACTAACAATGAAAAACATGAAATTCTGTTTTGAAAGGTACTGATTTTTCTTTATTCTTTTATCAATTTGGCCCTTTTGTATTTTTCAAAGTATGTGTGCAACTATAATAACCTGATCTTTTTCACCTGTTAAAACTTGAAACTTGTAATGTGATCAGAGAATTCAAACCCCACATGGAATGCGAGGAACTTAGTTTTCTTGACATATTTCTGATAATTTTTTGAAACAACGAAATTTATCTCATACTAAATGCCATCAATCTTCACATTTTTCTACAATGCATTCTAAATTTTTAAAAATAACTGCTCAATAGTATAATACATTTTTTGTGGCTCAATTTCTCTTCAGCTGATGAGAAAATCAGAAATACATTATTCTTACTAACTTGAATTGAATGAAAGTCTTCATTTAAAGTAACTTAATTATATACAGAAAGTATGTAATAAAATAATGAACTCTATTATAAATCATAAGTAGCAATCAAAATAATGATCAAATCAGATAATAAGTTTGATTATGTGCAGAATTCCACTTTCCTTAGGTATGTTATTACTCCCAGAACAGGATGGAAACAAAAGGACTTGGCTGGAAATGGGCTCTTTCTTGATCACATGCCTGGTATAGTTCTCTGTGCCCAGTGGGTTCTCAATAAATATTCAGTGATGATTATAATGAGTCTTCTGAAAACATTTGCAATGTGCAGGTATGCACAGATCTAAGATTAGAAAAAAATTTGTCAGTGTAATTGCTTATGTCAAAGAGAAAGAATTCTATACCCAATATCAATCATATAAACTGTGGACACAGACAAACACAATACGGGTACAGCTTTTTTCTTTCAATTTCCTTTTTTTCCTGGTCACTCCACATACTAAATCAAAACCCATTGTAACACATTTGTCACTCAATTAAATTATCCAGGGGCTAGGCAGAACAACCACAGTGTTGCCAAATGTTTCTGAAAGGTGTACCTTGTCTCCTGAGCCAAACCCTTGATTTCTGACCGTTCTCTTCCAGGGAATAGTTCTATGGAGCTTAGTACTTCAGAAGGTCCTGAGATTATTGTCATTGTGCCAGACCGTAAGCCGTTCTGAAGTCAGAGAACAAAGTTGCAAGAGCCTTAAGTGTTTATATTAAAGAAATGCATGTTGAATTTAAAAAAATCGAATGAAAAACATGGCTTGGTTATTTGCAGGTTGAGATGGTGTCTGGGATAAGTTAACATTAGCCCAGTGGAAAAGTGGGCCAGGTATTTTGTTCCATTGCCATAGCCTAACAACGCTACCTTTAGCCAAAGTGA
The DNA here is from genome assembly GCA_004026545.1 of Mormoops blainvillei. Taxonomy (NCBI): domain Eukaryota; kingdom Metazoa; phylum Chordata; class Mammalia; order Chiroptera; family Mormoopidae; genus Mormoops; species Mormoops blainvillei. The sequence continues at coordinate 67,429 of PVJD01008601.1, forward strand.
ACCTCATAGGTCCCCAAAGTAAATAAGAAGAGTAGACAGGTTGTTCAGAGCAGGAAGCTAGAAGTCAATCTTGACTCCTAAGTCTTTTTCACTTCTACTCCTCTCCATGTAATCTATGGTAAAATTTTCTGTACTTTTTGAAAATATTTGTCATTACAGTTAGGAGCTACCTAGATAATCCAGAATAGTCTCCCCATCTCAAGACCCTTAATTTAATTGCATCTTTTGCCATATGGTCACAGGTTTCAGGAACTAGAACCTGAGTACCCTTGGAGGCAATTATGTGACCTGGCATAACTGTTCTCTTTTCACACATGACCAAAAAAGCTTCAGTATGTTAAGTCATAATGTTCTCGAACTTATCTATCCAGGTAGTAGCAAAGCTGGTATTCAAACACAAATATTTCTATTGCCAGAATCACTGCTCATATACAATAAGACTGGATGTGATAAGCTTGAAGGAGATAAATGGAAAGGAGACAAAGAGATCTATAGTTACTTCAAAATTTTAAGGAACCATCACAAGAGAAGGTAGCTAATAATGATAGCTGACATATATTTAGAGGTTATACATGCCAAGAGGTGTCATAAGCCCCTTTACAAGTATTAACTTATTTAATCTTTACAACAACATTATGAGTTAATTTCCACTATTATCAGTGGTTAAATTAAAAATCGCACAGAGAGGAGTTATGGAGTTGATATTTGAACAGTGGCTCTCTGACATCAGACTCTGTGGTCTTAAGTCTCCCCCTAGATAGACTGACCTCATCCTATAAGGTCTGGTAGGAAGAACTTGAATCGATGGAAAAAAGTAGATAAAGACAAATTTTAAGTTCAATATTAGAAAAACCATTAACACTTGAAGCTGTTAAAAAATGAAATGGGCTTCCCTTTGAGAGAGAGAAATTCCATCACCAAGAATACCAAAATTAAAAACAGCTTAGCCACCTTTTAGAAATATCGAACTTAGTGACAATGAACTTGGAGACAAGTTAGACTGATAATTTCAGTCCCTTCCAACTTTATATGCTATGATTTTAAGTTTCTATAACTTCAAAAGCTTATTGTCAATGGAGGGTCACTGATAGGTCAATGATAGCGACACTTTAAGAAGGTTAATCTAGGGTCAGCATAGAAGTGAATGGGGAGAGAGTGATTTAGGGAGAAATCATGTAGGAAATTATTTTAATAGTCCAGATAAGAGTTAAAACAGAAATTAAAGCAATGACTGTGGGATCAAAAAGAAAAATATAATAAACATACTTGAGAGATCTTTGACAAAGGAGCAAAGGCAATGCAATAGAAGAAGGAACATCTCTTCAAAAAAAAGGAAAACTGGAACAACTAGACATTCACATGCAAAAAATTAATCTAGACATAGATTTTATACCTTTCAGAAAAAGTAACTCAAAATGGATTACCAACCTAACTGTAAATTTCAGAATTGTAAAACTCCTAAAAGAAAACATATGGGAAAATCTAGCGGGGGTGTCCAACATTTTGGCATCTGTAGGCCACACTGGAAGAAGAAAAGTTGTCTTGGGCCACACGTTAAATACACAAACACTAACAGGAACTGATGAGCAAATAAAACAGTTTTAAGTAAATTTGTGATTTTGTTATGGGCTTCATGTAGCCAGCAGGCCACAAGTTGGACACCCCTGATAGGGGACCTTGAATCTAACCATGACTTTAGATACCATGCCAAGGACATGATCCATGAAAGGAATAACTGATAAGCGGGACTTCATTAAAATTAAAAATTAAAAATGAAAAGACACTTTCTGTCTTGAAAATGAGAAGACAAGCCACAGACTGAGAGAAAAATATTTGCAAAGAACATATTTGATAAAATGTTGTTAACCAGAATGTAAAAGAAGTTTTAACTTCCACAATAAGGAAACAAACAACCCAATAACAGAAGAGCAAAAGAGAACAGACACTTCACTAGGAGTATGTGAGAGGAAAGTATGAATGGGTGGAGCAGAGAGGATTTTGGGGTCAGTGAAACTATTTTGTATGATACTGTGATGAATATATCTCATTATATATTTATAAAAAGCCACAGAATGTACACCACCAAGAATGAAACCTAATGTAAACTAAACACTTTAGGTGAAAATGATGTGTTGATGTAGGTTCATCCATTTTTACCAAATGAAAAAAAAAAAAAAGGGAAGGATTTAAGTGGGACATTGCAGAAGCAAGACACTGAGTTTTGGTCTAGTCATGAGGGTGGACATGGGCTGGTGATTCAGATGAAAGAGTCAGGTTTTGTGCATTCATGCTGAACAGAACGGTGGTGCTATTGAGAAAAATAGAGAAATCTAAAGGTCATAAATACTTTTTTAAGGGAAGATAACCTCAGTTTCGATGAACGAAATTTAAAAAATAAGCAAGGCAATTAAATAATTATTATAATTTATGGACTAGAATTTGAGAGGCTGCCTAGGGCTAGAAATAAAGATTTGGCCATTATTTATACAGATGAATAACAATTCACAGCCACAGTCCGCTTTCATTAAACACATTTAATTTTACATGCATTATCTCATTTAATCTTACACCAACCCTATAACGTAGATATTCTTGCCCCACTCCATGCACGAAGGCACTTAGGCTCGGAGAGTTTAAATAAGTAGCTCAAAGATGCATATCTAGTAAGCAGTGGAGCTCGGAACCTTACCCAGCTGATTTCAGAGCCCATGCTCTTACTCACTTCCGTCAAACTAGTGTAAGAGTGAACATGATCCTCTTAGGCAGTGCTTCTCAAATGCCGCGGCAGGCTGTGCCTCCTGGCGGAGAAGACCCGCCTAGCCTGCCTGTTCGGAAGCAAGGAAGGTTGTATGGTAGGGAGCCAAAAGGTAGCTCTCAGGTAAGACACTGAGAAAAGGGAATTTCTTATCTTAAAAAACTCATCTTAATATTGAATTAATATAAAAATATTCATTCTCCTCCCTAAGTGTCAAGTAAAATTTAAAATTCAAGGAGTTGCGTGTGCCCCAGGTAGGCTTTCCTTTACTCTCAGTGGACTAACATATACTCTTGGGTTGTGGAAGGAAAAATCCAGGCTGAAAAACATAGGCCATAGAAGAATATAGAGGGCTAGGGCCAGGGCCTTTATATATGTCAATATTTATTAAATGAAAGAAAGAAGAAGGACTTATAAAAGGAATGAAAGAGTTGTCAGAGAAGTGGGGAACAAATTGGTATACTACGTACAGCATGAGAGAATAAAAGAGGATGGGAATTTCCGTACTGTCATGTGTTGCAAGGAAATGTCTGAAAGGTTGAGAAATTACAAAAAAAAGCCTTTATATTTAGCAATAAGTAAATTTCAAAGGTGGAGTTTAAATGTGGTGAGAGTTAGATTGCAAAAGGGTAAGCAACAAGTAGGTGCTCAGAGATCAGAGGGGCAACACTGTTTGTGGAGTTTGTAGGAGGAAATACATACACTGGTTCAGGCAAAACCAGAAACCCTGCAGCAATGAAGGTGTTTCTGA
>PVJD01008602.1:0-21116 GCA_004026545.1 Mormoops blainvillei
ACGCCCGGTCCTCCTCCTCTGTCACAACCTGCACAGTGGTAAGCATCCAAGAGCTTTAGATCCAATACTTGGAAATTTCCAAAATGCCTGGGATACTTGGTCATCTCTTAGAGCACGTGTGTGAGAGAGAAACTGGAAGACTTCCTGTGGTCCCATTCCACATTCTGAGTCCATTCATGCCCATTTCAGAGGTACCTTCCTGCCTGCCTCCCCATACAGACATTCCAGTGACCGCTAGAGCTAGACTTGACTTTCCGTTTGTCCACCGTGTGCACATCTGTATTGAATTCACACCTGCATTTCACCTCCTGTACATTCTCATCTGTAGCTGTGCTTTGGATTCATGCAAGGTGTTCAGACTCCTGCCTGCTTAACTTTTAAGTTATTATCCCCTCCAGTAGCTTCTCTGGGTCAGTTCACACTAGTCATCACCTTTCAAGGTCTGGCATCTCCCACATGTGAATTACCATCTGCATCTAGAGGCAGGTGAGTTACTAAGCATTACTCTGGCAATTAAATCTTCATCTGATCTGTTTGCACATTTCACTGCAAATCCTTTCAAGGAAGATTTGGTCTAAAAAACATTTCATTGAGGGCCCACTATGTGCCAGGCACTATGTGCTTACTGTAGTGTCTGTGTCACAGATTGGCCACGGGGACGAAATACGGTGCTGACCCGCCTCTGCCAAGCTGTCCTGTGCTTTCTCCTCAATCCTGTAGCAAACAAAGCCCTGAACAGGGTTGTGGGTCCTGTGGGCCCCAGTCAGCACTCACTGATGGCACTGGGGCTGCCAGTGGCTCCAGATGCAAGCCTTGGCTGTTCTTCAGTCCAGCCCGGTCCTCCCACCACCTCCCTAGGTACCCAGGCCACAAAGCATTTGGGCATCCTCCACCTGGACAATGATGTTCCCTATAGCAACACTTAAGCTTAATTGTGAGCGGCTTGAAGGACACCCCGCACGGGGCGATTTTACACAGGCCTATTATGTTGGCATATGCGTTTCATGGTCTGTGGCCTTCTGCAGGCACAGCCATTTTTAGCTCCCTAGCAATGGCTTGGACTAGCTCCCATTAATGTGGGGTTTATTTTCTTCCCCCCTTCAGTTCTGGAATTGGCCACTGTCCGGTATGACCTCACTAGGCCCAGCTAGGGGTTTCCAGAATGAATGGAGAACTGCTGGGTAAAGCAGGTTGTCTGATGACCGTGCACCCTGGTCCCCAACCCACTGTTGGCTCTGGGCTGAGCACTGATCGTTACCGACATTGTAGATTAGCGGCTTGCCACCAAGTACAGATTTCATCACTGGGCCAGGCGCTCTGTGCACGTCCAGCAAGCCCACAGCCCGCTGCTTTGCCTGTGATGTTATCTAGGCTTGTGCCTTGGGAGTTTGGCAAAAGAAAGCAGTTTCAGCAATGCATTATCGCTTGTTGGAGGGAGATCAGGTTTCAGCCATGTCTTGGGAGGCAGGTGCAGTATTTGTTAAGAGCATGGACAGATATGAGTTCCAGTCCCGTCTCTGACACTTATTAGCTCTATGACCAGTTATTTACTTAACTTTTCTGAGCCTCAGTTTATGTGTCTATTAAATGGGACCAATAACACCAACCCTCAAGACTGAGATACTTAGCACAGTACCTGGCAGATAGTAGGTACTTTATGCTCCTTGGCAAAGTGCTTAAGAGCCTGTATTCACAGTTAGTTACAGTTGGTGTAGGAGAAAATGTGTAGCCGTAAAATGAAAATACTTTGGAACCAAATGGCCTGGGTTTGATTCCAAATTTTCCCATTTACTAGTTGTGCATAAAAAGGGGGCTATGTAGAAATCACACTAAATAGTTAACGACTCCTACTTCTGGGGTAAGAACTGGTTTGGGATGACGGTCAAAGATATTTGAAGTTTATTTGTAACATACAAGGTTAATGTGCTTATGTTATTATTTGTGCACGTAAAAACACTGAGAATAAAAAGAAAACAACTGGTTAGAGTTTCCCAAATTTTCATGGACCTCATAGACAAGGCCTTATGATATTTGGGGAATTGGTCTGATTCTACTTCTCTGCGTCTTGTGACTTGGGTTGAATATTTAGGGGATGATCTCCATCTAGCTCATCTGGTGGCAGCCTGCAGATACTTTCCAGCACAGAGCTTGGCAAGGTCTCTCTTTGGCTCCAAATCCTTACAGCTACAGAACACCTCCCCCATATTTTGAAATGGGGCCACCAGTCCCACCCCCAGCTATTGGAACCCCATTGCCTATAGAATTGCCCCACTGTTGGGGATACACAGGGAAGACTGCTTGAAGGATAGGGACTTAAGGAGGGTTAAGAATGGACCCAGCAAAACCAGCATCCTGAGATGACTCCTGCCTTGTACCTAGGTCAGTCCCCTGAGTTATTGAAGAACTAAGCATGGGAGCTGGGGACACTCAAAGCCTAGACAGCCCCAGCCAGTGACAGAGTGCTGTGTGGGTCCCAGGGCCTGCCCACTTCTGCCCAACGTGGGGCCCCTGCGATGGGCAGTCTTCTCTCTGGAGCTCTCCACTGGGCTGGCTGAGACTCTCCCAGAGCTGCACTGTGGCCTGATGCTCTTTCTACTCAATCCCCCTTCCGACCCTCTATCCTAGGTGTCAGGCCTCATCGCGCATGGTCTGAAGGCTTTCCCTGCTCAATCAAGCCCTGCTCCCCTTTTTAACTATCACATGCATTAACCCTGGCAAATCTCTTGCCCTTATACCTGTCTCAGCAATGGGGGTTGTGCTGCTTCCCAAAGTTACCCAAATGAACGTGGCTCCCTACATTCCTCTGCCCACAGAGAACCAGTGTCTTCATTCTGGTTTGCTGGATACCTGCAGGTGTTCCTGGAAAGGCAGGACAGGGGAAGGCAAGGAGGCCCAGGAAGCGTCCCCCGACCCGCCCTGCTGTGTAAGGCCACTTGGGAAACCCCAGTCTCCCCCTTGGAGAAGGGTCTCTCTGCTGAGCTTGACTGGGATGGCAGCAGGATGGTTTCCGCGAAGGCGGCTGTGCTTTCTTAGTTATTAATGAAATACAGAGAGGACATGTGTCCAACACACGGGTCTGGGCAGGGGGGTGGGGTGTTCGGGCCGTCTTCCAACACAGTCACATTTCGTGGTGTAATGTGACCTTTCTGTCTGATTACCACTTTGCTCTTTTCGCCAAAGGAAAGCCAGGAGAAGAGGTATTTTTAGGAGACAATAGGCAAGTTAATTAGGCGGCTCTCCATTCGTCAGGCTTTACATTAAGAACTCGGAGGGAGGGGGTGACCATTGCTGGAAGGAGCTGTGGACTTGGTTCATTTCGAAAACTGGCCCCTGGGCCTTCTGGGCAGCACCCCCCACCCCCGCCCCCCATTGTATTCTGCATGCACCAGGAGTACATGAAATTTAAATGACATCAATGCCACTTCCCTGCACAGCTCCACTGCTGTGCACGCTGTTGAAAAATGTCTTTGTTATGTGCAGAGAGCTGTTCAGGTCAAGGAAGGACACTGTTCCCCCACTCCTTAAGCCCACACCCCATTATTTTGACTTTTAAAAACCAAGCACAGCCATCGGCGAGCTGCCCACAGATAGCTAATGCAGGGCCCCGTGGACACATTTTATTTGCATCAGCACATGCTGTGGTGGTTCTTTCAAGGGAAATGATTGGGAGTCAGGTGGGGACAAAAAATGGTGTACCAGCTTGTGAGAGTGACTGTGTGCGAGCTGACTGTGCCCACCTCCCTCCCAACTCTGTGCTCAGTTATGTCACATCGGTCACTTGAAGTTAGTCACAGTGGGAGTATTTACACCACAGAAATTGGCAAGCACTAAAAACTAGGGTTATTTTGTTTTTCCCAGAGAGCAGGTTGTTCAACATTTACCAGCACATTGTTGGGTCAAAGATTTCTGTCTGTATAAACCCATTCCTAAGACACATTCTTCCTAAACCCTGCCATCCCTTCAAAGCATTTCTCATCACACCCTTTCCTTCCCAAATTGTAGTCATCTAGGGTGGGGCAAAGTAGGTTTACAGGTGTGCATATGCAAAACACAGTGTTTATTCTTGTATTATTACTTACTAATTACTATATCATTTTCCATATGAACAACTTACAACCTATTTTGCCCCACCCTATATTTATTATTTCTATAATATTTCCTTTCCTAGCTCTACCACATACTACCTCTGAAGTTGGGCAAGTTAGTTAACCTTGCTGTTCCTCAGTTTTCTCTTCTATAAAATGGGGATAATAAGAGCCTAGAAATTGTAGTTAATGCTCTGATTTAGCTACCTCATAATAACCCAGGGACATAAGTATGATTATCCACATGAGGAAGGTGAGTGGGCCCCCAAGATTTTAAGAAACCGGAGGAAAGTGTCACAGCCAGTAAGTGGCAGAGGCGGGATTGGAACTGGGGCCATTTTGGGATTCCAGGGCCTGTGTCTAACCATCGCATTAAACAGCCTCCGCAGCATCTGTCTTCTCCCTCTGGCAAGTCAGCTGCCTGCCGTTCAGCCATGGGCAAGCACCGGTGTTCTGCCAGGAGCAGAAAAAAGATGAAGCCTCCCTCACTTCCTTCAGAGAAACCTTTCTTGCCTCAAAGAGAGAGTGAGAAAGGAACTGGTTAAAGCTCATTTGGAATTCCGAGTTCATTATCCACGTCCTTAAAGCCCGTCTAGATGACAAATGCAATGCGAGAACTGCAGTCCATCACCCACATGTTTGGTCTCTGCGATGCCAGAACTGGTATATTTTAGAAACATCTGAATGGCTTGAAAAAGAGCCAAGCCACGCTTCTCTGAATGGGAACTTGTGAAAATGAAGGGGACCCCCTCCATTTTACAGATGAGCAAACTGAGACCTCCGGAGGGAAAATACTTTGTCTAAGGTTACATGGATTTCTGGTGGCAGAGCCGAGGTCTTGTGGACATTGAGGAAAAAGGAAAAGAGACACCTACTAGGAGGAGCTGCTGGTGGCGAACGGGGCTCAAATGAAAAAGCAGAGCCTACCTAGCAGCCGCTTCCGCCCCGGGACCTCTCCTGCAAACTGCACTTCACGGAGAGGCCTCTGCGTTGAACTGCCCGCGCTGTGTTCCTGCCTGTATAAAGGCGTTCCTGGAATCCTATTTCAACTGATAGGACCGACACTTTCCCCATCCAATTGGAACTGTGAATCGCTGATCAATTAGAGCAGCTCTATTCTGACCAATCAGAACAGTGCCTTTGGATCAATCAAACTGTGCCGATTCAGAGTCCTGATTTGCATGAGGAGGGACCAATCAGGGACCAGGGCACGGCCTTCTGCCCACATAAGCCAGCTCACCTTTGGCTCAGGGAGCGCAATTTCCCTCCCACCGAAGAATAAAGACTGTGTCTCTGTGGCTGAGCTCAAGCACTGAATATGTCTCGCCAGGGTCGAGTGCCCAGGGTAGAGGAGCGGACCGGCGCAGTGCGAAGGAGACTGGCACAGAGCAGACCGTCGAGCCCGAGAGGCCGCCTCGCCCCAGAGCCGTTCTGCAGCGGAGCTGTTTTCACGGCCGTGCTGCATCACAGTCGACTCCTTTGCCCTGAATCAAGCTTCCATCCTCATCATACCCCAAACTGTGGATTCTTGTTGGCCTTGAATTGGTGCTAGTGACTATCAGTTGACAGTCAATAAACTCTCATCAGTGTCGTTTCAAGCCCACCAGACTGCTTGACTTGGGCAGAAATTGCTTCATATGGTGCCAGGCACATGGTCCCACATGAATAAGCATGTAGTGAGTAGTTTGGGAGCAAGCTTCTCATGAAAGTGCCTTCCCTCTGATAAGCAGGGCTGGTCTGATGAAAACCCCATCTGCTGAAGAGGAACTGAGGCTCAAAGAGGTTAAATAATTTACTCAGGATCACAAAAGTGCTGGTGAGGTTGAACGAGATTGGAATCCAACTTTGCATTAGGTCAAGTGGCCACAACCACCTCCTCTTCAGCACAAGGATAAGAAACATAATTGTTTATTGAGTGCAGATTACATGCTAGGCATTTCATGACTAGAAAGGAATTGGAGGTGTAGTCCGAGCGCCCCACTTTGTGTTGGGGAGTTAAAATTGCTCTGGGGCCGGGTCAAGATCGGCCACCTTGCATTTCAGTACTTTACTGTACAGACGCCACCAGCCGCTCTGCAACCTAAACCTGACATTTTTCCCTCTGCCCGATTCCGAGCTTCCCAGCATCCATATGCAGTCATCATGATCTATCGTGGTATCCTTGCACCACCTCTTTTAATATTAGTATTTTTCTTTACAGTGACATTAAACAAAAAGCTATACCTGCTTTAGTTTCTTCCTAAGCAATAGTGGCCATGACGCTGTGCCTTTGAAGTTCTCATTAGAGCGTTCCTGATGCACCATTGAAGTTACCATATAATTATTAACATATAAAGCCATCCTGTTTGCCATTGGTGGCCTGCATAGTAAACTTTAGACAACACGGCCTGGGCATTGTGTGAAATCTGTGTCATGCCCGCTGACACGGTGGAAGGGTCCAAGCACCCAGATGTCTCTTGGAGTGGGGATTCTATGACGGAGGCTGAAAGCTTTTGAGAAGAAGGTTGGGATCGAGGCACTGCCTGACTTCCACAGCGTGGATGGTTCTTTGTGTGTCAGTTGGATGGCTAAGATTTTCCCAGACAGTGGTCTCTTGATTTATGTTCCCCCAAAATGCCGGAGGCCGTGGCAAGGAGAGGACGTCTCCTAGTCGCCACGCTCCTCATGCGTGAGCTCTAAACCGCACAGCCCCCTAAAGATTGGCATTATACTCCAGCTTCGCAGGTGAGGGCTCAGAGAGGCACAGCAGCGCGGCTGGCAAGGTGAGGAGGACAGCATCCAGCCAGGTTAGCCTGACGTCGGAGCCCAGATGCGTAAATAGCACGCTCGGCCAGCACGCTGGCCCCTGTCCCGACGTCTTCTCCCACCGTGAACCACCAGACCTCAGCATGAGCACATTTCAACAGCGGATGTGGGCTGTGGCTGTTGGGGTCTTCCCAGAGACAGGGAGGCGGGCCCAGCCTGGCGCTGCAGGAGGGAGAGGAAGAATTCCAAGGCAGCCTTTCTCCTGAGGTCTGGAGGCAAATCTGCTCCTGAAGAGACGAATGACCTTGGGGACGCTGGGGTTTGTTTTAGAAAATCGAAGTAGCAGCTTAAGAGAGCTGCTGAGATTCCATCCGTGGGAAAACCGGGGCTCGGTAAAGTCATCATGACCAAGATTGTGTAGCTCGTAAGTGGCAGACCTGGGGTTCTAGCCCAGGTCTGACAATAAAGGCAGTCGTTTTCCTGACACATAGGTCTGTCCTTCCTTCCTTCATTCCGCAGCTATTTATCAAGTCGCCACTCTGCCCAGGCCTTCTTGATTTAAGCCCCTCCACCCCCTGCTCCTGCTGAACAGAGACATCCCTGGGTGGTGGTGGTGGTGGGGTTTCCATTTTTTGTTAATTATCTCAGGTATTTATTTTGCTGATATAGACACAACCTCATGATCTTGCTCTCCTGGAGAAGGAATCAATTCCCCAGTGACAGCTGCTTAATGAAGAAATATGAGGATATTTCCAGAAATGGAATTGGGCAGGGAGAGTCAAAGCTCCCAACCTCTAGGTGCTATGGCTCCAGCTGACTAAAGAGCTGCCCGTATACTTTAAACCAAACAGTTGGAAAGCAAATGCTTTGGCAAATGCCCTCACCACTTCTGGGCCCGTGTTATTATTACCCACATCTGCACTCCAACCTTTAGGTCCCAGACCGACGGTGGGGTGTCAGAGACGTGGCCGAGACAGGCAGGGAGGAGCAGAATTCTCCACTCGTATGACCCCTTGAAATAGATTTCAGAACCCTCAAGTACAGTTTTGAAGAGCTGCGTCGAAAAGAGCCTTCTGTCACCTATCCAACTGTGATGTGTTTGGGATTGTTGCCTTGTAAATGAGGTACAAGGTGTCACCTTTGTGACAGCCTTCTTTTATCAACCCAACATGATATTCTGGCTCCATTCCCAAGCCTAAGTGACCATGGCAATCCATTATTATGACAACGTAAACTGTGGTCCCGGGCGCGGAGCACACCACGGGCATGCCAACTGCCTGATGTTTGGCAACTTTGCCAAGAACTTTACAACAATGCGTGATTATATCTGATAGGCTTCCCTTAATTCCTTATGGATAGTGTAGGTTGGAGAGAAATTGAACTTTAAATACGCATTGTGTTTTTTGGAACTAAGTGCAGGTTGGGGTGTGGGACGGAGGCCGACGTCGGGCCGGGTTCGGCGGCTTCGGGCAGATTTGGACAGGGCGAATGACCACGGTTTCTGATAGGGTCCCAAGGCTGGGTCTGGCCTGAATTGCCTGCCGTTTGGTAGAGAGGGCTATGTTCTCAGCCCGAAGCTGACTTGACTCATTTCTACGTCCTGCCTGGCCCTGGAAGGCATTTAAGTTTGAAATCCCTGCTTTCAGGAAGTGGATTAAGAGACAAAAGTCTGCATAGGAGAGGCATGTACTGATGCCCTTGGCTGGCTACTGGCTGCCCATTTCATCACATTCATTCATTCGACAACCATTTACTGGCACCTCCTCTGTGCCCCGGTGCTGGGCACCAGTGAGGGCGAGGACAATAGTAATTAATGATGGTTACTACCTGCTTCAACACTCATTTATACTCGTAACAACCCCCTCAGGTAAACGCTAGTATTGTCCCCCTTCTATTGATGGGGAAGCCGAGGCTCAGAGAGGTGAAGTGTAGCCGCACAGATGGTGAGCCCATGTTCTTACCCAGCACACCTCTTTTCTCTGGCTTGACTGATTCCTGCAGGAGCTTACGTTAGCTTTCAAGGATTCGTCTGGCTTTAAAATCTTGCTGTCCTCCGAATCTCACCTGCTCTTCAGATCTGAGAACTATAGTGTGATGCAAGTGTTTGTTAACCAAGTAAAACTGGACCGCTTCTCCTGCCCACGGAGGAATGCCATTTGTCAGCCCTCTGTTTTTCATTTTCACCCCTTTCTGGACTTAAAGGGAGATCGGTCTAGGCTGTGCATTGTAAATCTTTTTAACACCTTCCCGGTGTCTTTCCAAATATGGTGACTTCTCAGGCCTGGATTTAACGTCTGTTCCTCCAGCGGAGGCAAGAAAGGCCCCATATAAGGTCATGGCTGTGTAGTTTTCATATCCTTGTACAAACCTGCTGGCCTGGTTTTATCTCCTGAGTCCCTCATTCTGCAGCCTCAGCGAGTGCTATCAGCCGAGAAGTCGGTGTGTGCCGGGAGCTGACACTTCCCCCTTCCCCAGTTCTTCCTCTGTCCCCGAAGAGAACAGGTTTTGCCTTTTCCTCCACCTCTTTCTTTCCTTTCTCCTCTCAGGATATTAATTAGGAAAAGCAAGAAAGGAGGAGACGGAGGAAGAAGAACAGCAGCGTGATCAGGGTAACAGCCTTAGAGGAGGAGGAATAATTAGCGCAGGTCGAATTTGGGATACGGAAAGTAAAACGACCAGTAAGTGAGGTTAGTCGGGACAGAGGACCAGGTGCAGACCTGGCCACGTTAATTAAGCACAGGGAGTCGCCATGGAAACCCAAGGTGGGCACACTTATGAACTCTCTGCTCTGGAAAACTGGTGCTCTGGCTGTCCCAATATGTTCTCGCAAGTCAAGGCTTCAGCTGCCACTGATGACAAGCTGAATTTCAGGTGGCTTCTCTCATGGTTGCAAACTCCTAAGCCCAGAAGTCTGAAGGTGTAATTCTTTATTGGTTGGCAAAGAGTTAGGCTCTGTGCATCACCTTCCTGCCCACCCACTCCATCCCATCACAGCCCATCAACCCCCCGGACCTCCAACATGGTCCAGAAGCAAAAGGGTTAACAGACGGTCCAGAGTCCCTGCCTAGTGATTGCTAAATATTTTAATATCCTTCATTCATCCGCAGCTATTACTAGATGGGCAAAGGGAGGCTCAGGCAACTAACTCCAGGCTGTACAGCTATAAAGTGGCAGATCTGATGCCCTGACCAGTGGCTCAGTTGGTTGGGCACGGTCCTGCAAAGAGAAAGGTCACCAGTTTGATTCCCAGTCACTGCACATGCCTGGGTTGTGGCTTTGCCTCAGGTCAGGCGCAAATGAGGGATCTATGTTTCTCTCCCTGTCCTCCTCCCTCCCTTCCCTTGTCCCTAAAAATAAATAAAATCCTAAAAAAAAATAAAGTGGCAGATTTGGGGTTTGAACCTAGGCAGTCTTGCTGAGCTTCTTCCTCCTCCCCCTCCTCCTCCCCTGCTCCTCCTCTACCTCCTCCTTCTTCAGTGTCTTTTTTGTGATGTGCCATACGATTCATGCACCACGTAACGGATCCATTTCAAGTGTGCAATTCAGTGGTTTTTAGTATATTCACAGATATGTGCAACCATCACCATAGTCAATTTTTGAACATTTTTCACTAGCTCAGAAAGAAATTCCTAGATATTAGCGCATTATCCTACAATCTCCCAGGCCCTGGAAGCCACTAATCTTTCTGTCTCTGTAGATTTGCCTTTTCCGGACATTTCATATAAGTAGAATGATACAAAATGCGTCCTTTTGTGCCTGGCTTCTTTCACTGAGCAAGACTGTTTTCAAGGTTCATCCATGTCGTAGCATGTATTGGGACATCATTCCTTTTCATGGTCAAGTAATATTCCATCACATGGCTATGCCACATCTTGTTTATCCATTTGTCAGCTGATGGACATTTGGGCGGAGCCCACACGTTGACCTCTACATCAGCCGACCTCTACTGAAGGTCCCAGGTAAGGGCAAACTTGGGACTCAGACCCAGGTCTGCGTCCTTAGCTCACAAATGCTGAAATGGGTCTCCCGTTCCGCGCTGTTGGGGAAATATGTGAAGTTCCTACATGGCAAACACAGAGTTTCGGGGACTCTGCGGGTGTAGGATGTGGGATTATCATGTCGGAAAGGAGAGCAGCGCGCGGCCACGGAGGAACCAGGGGAGGAAGAAGGCTCTTGTGTGAAAGGTGAGGGCTGGATTTGCTTCAAGCTTTTAAACCTCTCTGAGCCTGTTTCCTCCTATACAGTAGGGAGATGATAACAGTGCTAACCCTTCAGAGTTGTTTGGAGGCTAAACAAGTTCATATTTTGTACAAGTGGGTGGACTAGTACCTGGCCCACAGTGAGTGCAGTAGGCGTGTTTGCTGTTACTCTTAGAATTACCCAGGGGACGTCTCCTGGGGGGCTCACCTTGATCCCACAGGTACGTGGAGGTGGATCCCTGCAGGTCATGTTTGTTGAAGAGACAGACCCCTCACCACCCCACTGTCTTTGCTCTGGGCCACGTTCTCTGCCACTAACTTCATGTTCTCTGAAGCAGTGACAGAATGCTGCCCAAGCAATGAAAGCGTCACCGGGAGCATTCGTACGTGGATGTAATTTGCTCCCTTTTATGGGGATGTTAAGATTCTGACTACTCAGAGTTCTTCACGGTGTGCTCCCCTCTCCCCACAAACACATCCCCGCTCCCCAGAGCACAACTTCTCGGTCTGCATGGGAGTGGGGTTTCCGAGGACCTCCAGTTGGGGAGCGTTTGTCAGCCTACGCCTCACCCTGTCACTGCCCTGATCCCTCTGCCCTATGACGTGTAGATGCAGGACAGAGCAGAGGTTAAAATCAAGCGCTTCCTTGACCAAGTCACTGAACCTCTTTATCCTCAGTTTTCTTATCTCTGTAACAGGGATAACAAGATCACCTTCCTTCTGTGTGTGTTGGAGTGAGTTCCTGTGACGCGCCTCCGTGTAGTCGGCCCGTAGTATCAGTATCTTCGCTGTTACTGTTACTGCGAGGCCAGGACCCCTGGTGGGAGGCCTGGGTCTTTTAAACATTGTGATCTCAGGCCCAATACCCTTCACTTAGTAAGCAGACGAGGGTGCCTGCGATTTGTGAGTTTCCCAGACAGAGACCGTATCTGATCTCCATTGGCTGTCCGGCGCCTGCCTATATGTTTCCCGTCAAAGCGAGCCTCTGCCGGTATTCTGATCACATCGCCCAGTTAACACCATGTATTTCTGTGTAAAGGGGAACCAATTACATGCTGACAACATCAAATATGAAAGCTCCCTGCGACGCTTTCATTGTTCAGGCAGCGTGCTCTGCTCGCCGCTTCTGAGGACGGGGAGTTAATGGGCCCCGCTATTCATCTCGCTTGGGTTAACTGATCGGTCCCCTCTGCCCTTCAGTGTGTAGGCGCCTCTTAGTATTTCTCTGATCGCTCTTTCTTCTGGCTCCTGCCTCTGACCACAACACACACACACACACGCACACACACACACGCACGCACACGCGTACACACACAGAGTCTACATTTGTATAACACGACATTGTGAGGGCAGCATAGGATTTGACCAATGTGGAAGCGATGTCTCTTTATTTATATTTTTAATCAATTGAAGAAATACAAACAATATGCTAAAGGGTTTCCTTTTCTTAGACATTTATTCATTAATAGGTGTATATTTTTAAATGTTCATTACATGCCAAGGGTGTGTTGATCCTTCTCTCACCTGTTTTTCTCTTCACGTCCCCAGAAATCAGTCTCACCTGGGTGGCCTCGGGTCAGGGAGGGAGCATGAGCTCAGGAACCAGACAGAACTGAGTTCAGATCCTCACTCACCACTGGTACTGTCACCTGGGACAAGTTACTCGCCCCTGCGCCCCCCGAAGCTCAGCCTCCTCACTGGTAAATGGAGCTTAATATACTTCTTACAGTCGTTCTGGGGATTAAGTGAAATAGTACATTTTTTAAAACATCTATCATGTCCCTCTCACTGCGTGGATTTTCAGCAATGTACTAATTGTTGTCTGCCTTCCATGTCCACTGAGTTTTCTGTTATACCCTGGAGCCAGGCTCAGTCTGCACTTTGCTCACTCCCAGGTGTCCTTGATTCTCGTCTTGGGGGAGCTTTCCCCGAAGCCCTGGACTAAACTAGATGGTCCTGCTGTTTGCTCCCCGTGACCGCCTGCGCTCGCCTTTTCTACAACGCTCCTCGTGCCCGAAATTACTCGTCCAGCCCCGATCTCCAGCTCCAGGGCTTACAGAGGGGTGGGGGCTGTGCGCCGTTCACCAGGATGTATTTCCACTCTAAGATGCACCGGCAAATGTCTCAGAGCAGCTCCGATATTACAAAGAAAGGAAAACTGGAACCCACCCAAAAGTCCACCAGCAGGTGAATGGATCAACTTTTTTATATACATACAATAGAATGCAGTTCAGCATAAAAGAGGACAAGCTACTGGTATACCCAACAACATGGACGAGTCTCAAAAGCACACTGCATGGAAGAAGCCAGAGAAAGAAGAGTATATTCTCTAGGATTCCATTTTCAGGTTTCTCTGTGACTCTAGGGGATGGGCCCTCATCTTCAGAGTTTCTCAGAACTAGGGAATATCTTGGTGTGGGTTGTTCTGCCTCCTGAGCCCTAGAGTAGAAGTCTTTGGCCTGAAGTCTCCCTGTGTGTGGGAACAAAGACGACGCCTGGGGGCTCGCGATGCTGGTTGAATCAGCGGCAACGGCATGCTGGTAAACCTGTGCTTTCCATGCAGTGGTGCCACTTCTGCCTTGAACCCGCTGGGCCTTTGTGGCATCTGCTTTTTTTTATTTCTTATTCATCTGAAGCCACTACTGTGCCTTGTTGAGAACCAGGCTTTGCAAAATGAAGTCATTAGCTGCAGTGCCATCGCCTGGTCTCCATTAAGGAATTGTAACTCGGTATCAAGTTCATTATCAAAACAAATCCCGCATTTGCCTGAAGCCCTGCTCTGTGTGTGTAGCTGGAAAGAAAGCCTCCCTTTTCTTTGTTAGAGCAGAAAAGCAAGCCCTCAGGAAAATGGCGATTTGTGCTGAAAAACCACAACACGCCCTTAACAGAAGCTGCATGAATTGCTGTCCGGTCTGTCATTTACATCTGGAGACACCCTCATGTTCGTCTGCTTTTGGTTAAAAACATTACCTGGGCCACTCTGTTATCAATCCTATCTAATGACCTATTTACCTGAAGTACAAAATTACAGAACAGGCTCTGTTACAATCCAGGGCAGATGGAAGAACACGGATGATACAACAAGTCTTCGGGATTGGATGGCTGAGCAATTGGCCTGAAAGGCTGTCTAGGGTGTTTGCTTTCTCTTTTAAAACAGATGAAATTGTTACAGTAATTAAAGAAGCTAAAAGGAAGTATAGGAAGAGGTAAGAAATATGAAGTGTCATAATACAGAGGGGAGGGTGTGGAGAGAGACAGAGGGGAGAAGGAGGAAGAAGGGAGAGTGGATAGAAGGAGGGGAAGGGGAAGTAGGGGGCAGAGAGGCGGGGGAAGAGAGAGGGAGAGAGAGAGAGAGAGAGAGGAAGTGAGAGAGAGAGAGAGAGAGAGAGAGATTGAGATTAAGGCAGAGAGAAAGAATGAGTTTTTTTTCCTGCATCCGGGCCGGCTGCTAGGGGTTGTCTGACCTCTGACCACCATCCCTGCCCCTCCATTAAGGTTCCTACCGGGGATTAAATGCAGGTCCTTTAGGGGCCGGGAGTGGCTGTCTTCCATCACAGGCGGACAAGGGACAGTGGGGTTTGGCTTCCTTTCAAGTCAGTTTGCAGCAGGACCATGTTCAAATATCAAAAAGGAAGAAAAGGGGCACTTTGTCTTGTCAGGAACCACGAAGTGGCTGATTTGATGTAATTTCTGTGGACAGCGTGTGGCATCCACCCCCAGAACGCTCCTGTAACTTCTGAGGAGCTCACAAGACTTCGGCACTAAGCAGGATCCAGTCACAGGGGCATGGTCTGGGACTGAACTTGCACACGTGAGAACAAAGCCAGGTCTCCACCCAGCTACTAGCAGCTCTGGGTGTCATGCAGAAGGAGAAAAATGGGTCTTAGGGGCCAAACTGGCCTGATTTTGAGTCTCGGCTTCTCCATCACTCAAGCACTTTTTGTCTCTGAACCTTGGTTTTCTTATCTGTAGAATGAAGGTGATCACACCTTCCTTACAGGGTTGTTGTAAAGCCTCGGGGTAATGTCTGTAAGTCACCAGGTGCACTGAACCCTCAGTAAATGGTAGGATGAGACAGACTAACAGGTAGGACAGTATAGACTGAGGAGTCAGGATTCCAAAGATAGCAAACTCCAGGTAGTTCTAAGAGAATGGGCCCCCCAGTTCTTACCACTTTAAAAATATACAGTTGTTCATATAGAAAAAGACAAAACACAAATAAGTAATACACTAATTAATAAGAAATAATACAAGAATAAACTGTGAACCTACTGTTGCCCACCCCTGTATGTATAGGTGTATATATACGTGTGTGTGTGTGTGTATATATATATACACACAGAGAGAGAGAGAGAGAGAGAGAGAGAGAGAGAGAGAGAGCCATTTGCGAAGCCATTTCTTTAATAATAGCTACTGGGATGCTTGGGATCCTGATCCCACAGGGAGAAAGATGCTTCATCCCTCACTTCAAACCAGATGAGAGAGAGGCCTCCTCGGTGGGGCTGCTCAAGAGCTTAAAAGGGGGTCCCTGCAGCTGGGGGGCTGGGGGGCTGGGCTCGGACACCCTCGTGGAAAACCCAGAGAACAGAGGCAGACCGGGCAGTGCTTCTGGGACAGGGCCGAGAGATGGAGACTAGCTGGTGCTTGTCTTCAGTGGCATGTTAGTGGTCTGTGGAACCTGGGGACAAGCTGTGACACCCAAGATAGGAATATCAGCCTGGGATTCCCCCATGAGAGGCCTGGGAGACCCCAGTGCTGGGTGGGCTACTGGTAAACCAGCATCCACTAGACAGTGCGTACAGAGCTGGAATGGGTTGGAAGGCTGTACTGGGGGGCTTGCAAAGAACCGGTACAAGCGCCTACAGTGGAAATAGGTACTAGGGACGTAATATAGAACACGATGTCTCTAGTTAACACTACCGTATGATACACAGGAAAGTTGTGAAGAGTAAATCCTAGCGGTTCTCGGTGCCAGGAAAAATTTTTTCTTTTTATTGTATCTCTTTGAGATGATGGATGATAACTAAACTCATTGCAGTAATCCTTTCACAATACACCTAAGTCAAACCACGACGCTGTATACCTTAAACGTATACAGTTATATATGTCACTTATATCTCAATGGAACTGGAAAATGTTTAACAGTAAAAATAAAACCAATGTTTAAGGAGGGCTGGTGGTCTCACAGAGAATGAAAAAGTGCCTACAGGAGAAAGAACCAGCTTTAGGCATCTACGGGTCCTGGGAGTAGAGAGACGTTGCATGACAGTGCCAGTAGAAAACCTGCCTGTGCCCTTTATTGTCTCTTTGGGCAAACAGAAAGCCAAGGGGAGGGGGACGTGCCCCACACTCTGTCCCACCCTGTGGCAGGCGGCCTGCGTCAAGCCACCCTTAAGAGGCAGGAGAGGGAGCACACCCTTTTCCTGGAGGAAGCTCGAAGTGCTGCATAATGTATTATAATATCGGGAATCAATGCTTTCAATTTCTGCATCACGACTCTGTCTTGTGACTTAAAGAGACTGTGAGGCTGGCTGCCACCCAAGGAGAGGCACTGGGTACCGCTTTTCTTAGCAGGGGCCAGAGGAAATGTTCCCCTACTGCAAATACTTGAACGGAGCAGTGAGGGGCCAAGATAAATCCCTATTTTGATAGGATCCCAGGCTTCATTCAATGAATGGGTTATTTTTGTGGCTGCAAACACTGCAGACAATAGGACAGAGGCTTCGTGTGGTTTTTGGCAGTGCACTGGAGAGGACTGAGGGGCCAGTGGAATGTTTGTCAGTTTCTGACTTCAGCGACATCTAGGCTGAGTGGAGAGTCCTTGAGATACCCCCTGGACTTTGACCTTGGGGAGCAAGGACAAGCTGGAAGTGAACTGACTATGGAATGTAGTCAGGCTTTTCTTTCCCTCGCCCAAAACCCCTCAAAGTAGGTGGCTGTTCTTCCTTATGCTCTTCTTTTGGGAGCGGGGGATGTATTTTCCCTCAGTCCACCCAGCCCGAGAAAAAGTCAGGCTTGCTTTGTTAAGTAATATATAATGGTTAAAAATGGGGACCTTGCAGGTTGACCCAACTTGGGTTCAAAGCCAGATGGCCTGCAACTAGCCAGTCAATGATTTGACCTCTTTTAGCCTCAGTTTTCTCACCTGCAAAATGGGGTTAATAGCGCCCATCTCTTAGCAGTGTAGAGTGAATGGTTTTGGATAATTCACATAAGGGCACGTGGCACATACTAAGGATTCAACCAGTAATACCAGTTATTTTTGTTATCATCACAAGCCATTTATATATTTACAATATGCCGTTTAATTTTAAAACATCCGCTTCTTTTTTAACTTCATGGAGGATACAAGAACATCCTTCATTTTGCTGTCCCTGGGATGACTTCGAGAGAATGACGATTCATGAGGAGATAATTTTCTCAACATTATACCATTTTTTCAAGGGGGGGGCAGAAAAAAACAGGGTTGGCATTATACACGACAGAACATGGGAGATGTGCATAAAACACTAAAAGGTGGAAAAACATTAATCATAAATCAACCTCAGTTATTATTCTGAGTCCCGTCTTTCCGGATATTATCTCAAATCTTCACAAGATTCACGTGCAGGTGCGAAAACTCAGCATCAGGCAAGTGATGCCGAGAGTCAGAGACGCAGCAGCAGGACCCCAGAGTGATCCACGGCGGCCCGGGTGCTAAATCAGTCAGCCCTGACGTGAGTCTGTCTGGGCAGCCCGGAAAACTCGAGAATTATCTTTCATCGAGACAGTTTAAATCCCAAACCCTGGAGCTGCAGGAAAAGGGATATTTATTGGTTTGGGGCAAAAAGGGAAAACACGAGGGGACTATGTGGGGTTACGGGATCGCCCAGGCTGCGCACCCTGGTTCCCCCACTCCCGTCGCTTTTCCTTCCTCTCAGAGGATGCCTCAGATCCCTTGCCACCTGTCTGTAAGCATCGCTTCCTGCATTTTGAAAGACCTCTTTTAAAAGGTCTAGAGATACCAGAGAAGCAGTTTGATTAGTGGAGGATAAGCTCGGCGAGCGAGCAATCGCAACATAGGCGGCAGCCATGCGCTAATTGCCTTTGGGGCATTTTCTTCAAGGGCTCTTGGAAATGCAGCAGTTTCTTCGCGTTACCCTTTTGGCTGCCTTCTCCTGAATGCATTAAAAAATGAGCAGCATGAGAGTTATCATCCTGGGAAATGTCAGCATTTAAATGTTGTCATCTTGATATTTGGGCTCCAGTGGCTTCCCTCTCTAAGTGGAAATATGAAGAGATAACATTTAATGAGCACTTATTATGTGCCACAAGCTCTTCTTGGCCTTATCTCCATGATCCTCCCGGCAGCCCTTGGAAACTGGAGCTCCTTCTTTCCATATGGGAGACAAGGAAACTGAGGCGCAGAGAGTAACTTGCCCAAGGTCACATACGTAGCGGGTTTTGGGGTGGCATCCATATTTAGGGAGCATCCCTCCTGTGCCAGGGATATACCTGTGATTAAAACATTTGTGGCTCTTGTCCAAGTGGAATTTATCGTTAACTGAGGGATGCGTTGTTGTCCCACCCGTACATAGAGATGACCTTGGTCCTGAGAGAAAAGACTAGAGAACATCGAACTTCTGCCCAGAGCTAGGCACTGCGCGGGGCTCTGGGGACAGAATCGTGAACGCGGCGTGATGTCTCTCCCTCAGGGAGCTGCAAATCTAGCGGTGGGGTTGGACAAAGAACTAGGCCACGATGATGCAGGGATTTTTTTTTTTTTAATAAAAGGTACAGTGGGTCAGAACCTGGATTCAGACTAAATCCATTTAACTAGCTATTTGTCTAAATTACTGAACCCAATTAAGCTGTTTACAATTATCAACATCTCAGCCAGAAACTCATCCGTCATTAGCTGGGCCTCTCTTCTTCTCTGTTTTATCTAGTGGGTCTTGGCAGCGTACTGACCCAGGATCAAAATATGCCTTTCTTAGAAATGTGACTTTGATTAGAAATGGCTTATAAATCTTTGCTGAAATGAGTATAATTTAGAAAGATGAGCCTAAGCCTCATACAGAGTTTCCCCCACCCCCACCCCATCCTTCGCTGTGTTTCTCTTCCAGAAAAGCTCACTAGCATATTTTACCAAGAGCTTAAGAAGATCCGAATGTCCTTGTCTGAGGTCACGGGCACAGTCACATCCCTGTTTGCATTGCCTACAGCTAAAACTGTCAGATTTCCTTTTTCTGCCAGAGACGTTCAGCTAGACTCTTTAAAAGCACACCCACAGGCCTGCCTGTTGCCTGTTCTTACTGCAGTCAGCCAGGCCGATGCTACGGGCACGCAGGGGTGTCCGACCTCTGGCCCACGGGCTGCATGCAGCCCGGGATGGCTGTGAATGTGGCCCAACACAAAATCATAAATTTACTGAAAACATTATGAGACTGTGTTGTGATTACGTGTCACAGCCTACTTAAGGTGTGGCCCAAGACAACTCTCCTGCTTCAAGCGCGGCACAGAGATGCCAAAAGGTTGGACACCCCTGGAGAAGCTCTGATGAGTTAGTCGATCCTGGGTTCAAATCCCATGTCTATCACATTCTTATCTGGGTTTCTCTGGGCAACTTAAAAAGCCTCTCCGGAGACTCAGTTTCCTCATCCGTGTCAATAGGGGTAATGACACCACCTGCCCCACAGGGTCGAGGAGGTGATTTTAATAACATATGTAAAACCTGAAGCCCAAGAGACGCCGGAGAAGCGGTAGCCATTATTTGGCGCCTAGAGTCACGGGGCAAGGCAGGGGCCTCGCGGTTGCCGGGTTAGATTTGCGGGCTCTGCAGACGAACACGAAGAAACCAGAGAGGTTGGGGGTGGCTTGTCTGAAGCTACACAGCGGGGTAGCAGGAGAGCTGGGGCGGGGCTGACGAGGGCTATGCCTGCCCCACCGGGGAACATCTCATCATGGAAAAGGAGAGACAGAGAGAGACAGAGAGAGAGAGAACATTCTAGGAGAAAGCAGGTGAAGGGCACGGCATATTCAAAAACCAGTTTGGCTTCTGAGTGGACCAAGTAATGAGAGACAAGGCTTGAAAAGTTGGCAGGGACCCGATCGTGCAGAGCCTTCTGAACCTCATGAAAGACATTAATCTTCATTTTGAGGGCAGTGGAGGGCCGTTTAATTGTTTTAACCAGGGGAATGACAATATTGTACTTGCACTGAAAGAGAAAGGGTTGTAAAAAGGTCAGATTGAAGGTAAAGTGGGCAGTTAGGGGGCAGATGGAATTGTCCGGGCTAGAGATGACGGTGCCCTGGACCAGGCATCCAGGGTCACTGCCTTGGGGAAGGAGGCAGTGTCCGTGGAACAGCCATCCTGGGGCAGCTGATTGGACATAAGGGGTGATGGAGAAGGCAAGGTCAAGAGGAAGTTCAGGTTTCTGCCTGAGCATTTGGGTCCACAATAGCATTATTTATTTATGTGGGGAATGTTTCACCATCAGACGAGCATCCAACTAGGGGAAGGTATTCAGGACTTTAGTAGCCCTCTACTGCTGCGGTTCTCCTCCAGGGATGATTTTATCCCCAGGAAATACTTGGCAACGCCTGGACACATCTTTAGTTGTCACAGCTGGAAATGCTACTGCCATCCCCGGTAGAGGCCAGCATCCTACATGCACAGGACAGCCTGTCCGCCCCAAACGTCAACGGTGCCAAGGCTGAGAAACCCTACTCTGCTGGAATGCAAAGCCTTGAAAGAAGGAACCCATCAGACCTTTCTGGTTATTGAGAGCTTCAGTGGGAGTTCGCGGAGCAAAGTCCTCCCCAATCTGACAACCCCATAGGATGGAAAAACTTGGGCCACTTTGTGCACGGAGAGACAGGGTATTAAAAGACTGAGCTGGAGCTCCGTGGGGGAGATTTTGTCAGTCAGGGTACCAAGAAAGAACTTGTTCCTTGTGCGAGAATGGTAATATACCCCACCCCCGATATATTAGAAAATACGTTTCAGCTTCAGTTTCGTGTGTCGTTGGTACGAGACAAGTCTACACCCAGCCAACGCCGAAGATTCAGATTACTGGCTTCACTGTACATTTCTTCCCAAGGCAGA
>PVJD01008602.1:21216-71013 GCA_004026545.1 Mormoops blainvillei
CCCCCCCCCCCCCCCCCCCCCCCCCCCCCCCCCCCAGCATCCATCATGCTAGAGATGACCTTGATCCTGAGAATAACCACTAGAGAACATTGAACTTCTGCCCAGAGCCAGGCACTGTGCTGGGCTCTGGGGACAGAATCGTGAACGCGGCGTGATGTGTCTCCCTCAGGGAGCTCCACATCTAGCGGTGAGGTTGGGGGTCAGATGAAGAAACAGGCGCTGATGATGCAGGGTAATTGTAGACCTCAGAAGGCGGCCCTGACTGTGTACCATGCTGCAGTGGGCATTACTCGCTGTCATTTTTGCCACTGAGCTACAGCCCACCAGGGACCCCTTGAATCCCCTGACAACCCTGAACCCGTTCCAGAGGCCATCACAGCTATATAATCTTCCCGCTTTGTGAAACCCAGGAACCCCCCAGGCACTTCCAGGCTTGCAGATCACGAGACGTGGCTAATTTTCAAGTTATTAAATAAAACTACCAATCGCATAAATTCCAATTTAGGCAGAAATACATTAGATCAAAATTGAGCCCCGTAAGAAATTTGCTCAGCGGAGTTTGAAAAAAAAAAACAAACCCCAGGAATTTAGAAGGGAAAATGCCACCATCTCGTGATAGAAGGTATCCCATTACCAGAGATGATGGTTTTGAATTTAGCTGTCAGAAAGATCTCCAAGAAAAATATGTTGGCTTATTCAGTCCAAGAAGGGTTTAATTGGCTTTCGTCAGATTTTATGGAAGTGCTACTTGCCACTGAACCCCACGTGGATCCTGCAGCTTTTGAATTTACAATAACAGCTGACGGCTGAGTCTTTGGAGTCTGTGGAAATGCTGAAAGGGGTCAAGAACAGGTTTTTTCTATAGTCGTGCAAAAGCTTGTCTAACCAGAATATCACCAAGCCCCGCCCCTCAAGCAGTGGAAACAGATAGAGGTCATAGGAATAAAGATGGTGCACTTTCCATGGTCTCAGCTCTTTCTTCATGTTACTTCCTATAAAAAGACTCATATATTTTTCAAACTTTCCAGAAAGGGGTGGTGGGGGGTGTTCCGTGTGTTGTCTTTGTTCACTTCAGTATCTCCAACACCTAAAATCATACTTGGCACATTCTTCGAGCTCAGTAAACACAGGGTGGGGCAAACGGAGGTTTATAGTTATGAGTATGTGAAAGAGTTTATTCTTATATTATTATTTATTAATTATTGTATTATTTTCCATATGAACAACTGTAAACCTACTTTTTGCTCCACCCTGTATTAGTTGAATGAATGTATGTTCCCATCGGGGGCCTCTATATTCTCCCCCTGGCCCACACAGCCCTCTGATGGATACTGTGCTGTTTTTTAAATTATCACTGTAGATAAGTGTTCTCGAGATTCCTAAACAGTTGTTGTGTAGGGCAGGGGATGTCTCTCTTTTATAGGTTACTCTCTGTCTGTGTATGGCTTGGGACCCCCAGTGAGTGAATTTTTGTGAAATCATTTGTGCCAGTCACTGCTGATTAGTCCGTCTGATACCCATCCTCAGTACCTTCACTTCTCCCCCTTCTCAGTGCTTTCCACAGTTATGTTAGATACACACTTTTCTGGCCATTCTTATAGTTAGAAAAGGCAGGTGACACTATTCTGGCAAATGAGACATGATAGAAAATATGCTGCGAAGGTTTCTCAAAAGCCTTTGTTTGCTTCATAAGAGGAACAAACATAGCTTTTACTCTTCACTTTCTCCTCGTCCTGCTGGAATGAGATTGTGATGCCTGGAGAAGGGGCAGCCATTCTGTGATCATGAGGGAACAGGACCTGCCAATCCTGTTAGCGAGCTCCTGAACAAATGCCAGCAGGCATCCACCTCCAGACTTCTTATATGAGAAAAAGAAGTTCATTTTGTTGATGCCACTGCTTTTCAGTTTTTCTCTTGCAGCCAAAAATTATCCTAACTGATAAACAGGGTGTTCCTTTTTTCTCACTTCCTTCTGGTTCTCCATGGGATTCAAACATGAGTAATGGAACTGAGCAGAGATATAATCCAAAGGACTCAAATCATGCTCAGGGGGCACCCCCTTTTCAACAACTAAGGTTTTTAACTGTGTCAAGCACTTCTGCCATCAGGTTGAGCCCTCTCCTGCTAGATACCTAATCCTTCATGCAAATGTACTCTCATACTAGTTCTAAAAAGTATCCTTAGACCTGTATCTTCCCTTCAACCCTTAAACTGGGCATGGTCTCTAATGATGGGCCCCACTCTTATGTGACTTTATAGTTAATACCAGCTTCTAGCAGCATTCATGTCTGGGCTTGACCATGTCTTCGAAATGGATACAGTAGCACTGACGTCCAGTCAGGGAAGACAGAGGATCACAAGCAACAACAATAACAACCGTTAATACCATCAATACTCATTGTGGGTGAACAGTGTGCCGAGTATTGTGCTCACTGTTTCACAGGCATTATTTTATTTCATCCTTCCAAAACGTCTAAGTAGTAGGTCCTGTTATCATTCAACCTATTTCACAGAACCTTGTAGTAGAGAGTTTCAGAGAGGGTCTTTGAACACAACTTTGTCTGAGTCCCAAGGCAGAGCTCCTACTCAGTCACTAAGCTTACATCATCACATCAAGTAGACTCTGATGTGTTTCTTCACCTGCCCCCGTCCCCCATTGTCACCTGCCTCTGCAGACCAGCTGCCTCTTTGCAGTGGAGACAAAGAGGCTGCTTCGTCCTGTCCGGTGTAAAGAAAGTGCCTATCGCTCTTCCTTTGTGGGGAGGTAACGAGCATGAACCTGTCTGCATCCTGATTTATCGTGGAGAGCCCTGACGGGGGAGTGGGCCTGCAATTAGACACCACAAGATTTGCCGAGGCAAGCATCGCCAGCCCAAAGCATCAGGGCTAAAGAAAAAAACAAAATGACAAATCGACTTCCGCAGTTGTGTCACGCTGTAACAGTGGAGCCAGAAAAACCCCTTGGAGAGAGAAAAGGACTCATTGCTACTTTCCTGGCCGAAGTCATGAGGGATACAAAAGTATCATGTTGGGATTCTTCAGAATTGAATTTCATGTAGTTGTTAGGTTTTGGGGTTTTTTTTTTTTTAGGGTAATCAGTGATTCAGTGCAGGGGGTGTGGTCTTGGTGATTAGAAGCCAGAGAAATCACCCAGCACTGCACCCACTTTGAACAAAGACCGATGACTCACATGCTCACTTACCTCTTCAGGCCACAATTTCTCCTATTTGGACAAGGAGGAAAATCATTTTATGTTTGCAGTGGAAACATATTGTGCTGGGAGTCAAAGTTTCTTTTGGGGGAGATCTTTCTAAAAACGTGTGGGTTCTCCTTTTCTGACTCTAGGCAGCCTGCCCGGGTGTACAGGGGGAGGGACCTCTGAGACGTTCTCTGAGTGTCGCCATTTCTATCACAGGGCTGGGGGCTGGACACGTGTGGTCCAAGACCTGCTTCATATCGAGAATTCTGCCTGATTTGTTCCCGTCTCTCCCAACCTGCCAGCTCACCTCTTTGCGGAGAACCAGGCCCTGGGGGTTCTTTAAGGCTCAATCTACCCAGGTGCAAAAGGGGGTTAGTAACACATCTCTATCATAGGGTCGACGAAAAGCTCAGATAAAATATCATGATATATTTACGCAGTGCCAGGCTCTGTTCCAAGAGCTTTACCCATATTGTCGAATCCCCACAACACCCTGTGAGAGAGGAGGGTTTTTAGCTGTGTTTCGTCTATTCTAATATGCACATTTTCTTTCCCCATTTTAACGTCTCTGAAACTGGGGCACATTTTTTTAATTGAAACAGATTATAGTTTAAATCAGCAGCATTTTTTTTCCCTTGGGGCACAAAGTAATTGTGATGCACCTTGAAATGGAAGATGTGATTAGATTAGATAAAACATGGCGTGCTAGCTTCACACACGAGGAAACTGAGGCACCCAGAGGAACTGGTCTCTTCAAGGCCACATGATCTAGTTAAAAGGCCGAGTTGGGGTTGGAACCCAAGTAGGGTGCTGAGGGGTCTGCTCTTTTAATCACTGCCCTGGGGTCGGAGCAAAGCACTTGGCATGATTCCTGGCTGTCTTAGGATCTGCCCCAAATTAGGGAAAGTTCCTTTTCCATCTGGGTTTTTAATGACAGTGAGATAGAAACTTCAGGTGCCAAGAGACCCAAGAGACAGAGCTTTTATAAAGGATTCCACACCTTTGTATAGTTTTTGCCAAATCTCATTTCTGCATTTCCATTCTAGAATATGGATGGGATGTTCTTAGTGCTGGCCTCCCATCCTTTTTATTTTTTATTTTTTTATTTCTTTTTTCCTTTTCCGAGGAAGAAAATGTGGGCCCGTGCTATCTACACATGCCCGGTGCCCCCCACCCCCATGGCGATCCTGTCAGACTTCTTTCGTGCTTCCTTGGGAAACAAAGGGAGAGGGGACCGTGTCACAGGTTCGGGAGCCAGAGCCCCGCGGAAGGTTTTATCAAGGGAAGACGTTCAAGCAGAGCATCTGCATATACTGTTCACAGTTCTGCCATTGAAAAAAATACTGCACAAAGATGTTGTCCGAGGCAGGGTGCCACTGTAACATTAGTTATGGTATCACAATGTCCATCTCTGGAGAAAGACAGTGCCGAGCTTCCTCCAGGGGGCTTCAGGTCCTGGTCTGGGGTTTTTCCCAAGTGTCACCTATTGTGCTAACTAATGCACAGTAGACTATATAGTAGGTGACATTCATGCAGCCCAGTGTGGCTTCAGTTTCCTCCCCTGAGAAGACAGCTCTTTCGCCGGAATGATTCTCACTGGACAGTTACCTGGCTGCCTGGCATTTGTTCCTCTCTTTCTATACGTCACCGCACCCTCCCCCGCCCCCCCGCTTCCACTCCCAACAAACATAAAAACTATTTGAAGCCAGCGATTGTGCCTCACTCCTTCTTTTTGTATCCCCCATGGCCTCTGCTAAGTGTCACTCACTGGCTTGATCAGTATGGCGAGGCAAGGAGGGCTTGAATTCTGGAGCCAGACAGAATGGTGTTCAAACCCCTGCCCTGTTCCTTGCTGACGGTGTTTCCTTGGGTAAGGGACCTGTCCTCCCTGAACTTTGGTGTTGCCATCACTCTCATGAGGAGGCGACAGTTCACACCGTGAAGTACTGTATATGGTTCTGCAATGTGACACAGAAAGATTTTTGCTCAGAACCTGGCACGTGGCGAATGCTCAATACACGCCAACTGTCATCATTGGTTATTATCACCACTGCACCTACGATTGCTTTGATTTGCACCAGAAGTCAATCCTAATCTCTACATATTTTCTTGTGGCTTGTCAGTGTCTAGTTAGCCTGGTTTCGGTTAATCAGTGCTTTACAGTAGCTCAAAAAGGTGAAACTTCTAAAGGCAGGGTCCTTGGCTGCGCGCAGGGGCTGCCTGGAGGGTCCTCATTATTTCCTGACAAGTGGTGGGGGGCAGCAGGATCTCAGCGGGGCTTCTGTGCATGAGGTCTTAGTTTACCCAACAGTTCTCCTGACCTCCCTGAGTCCCACCACCCTTGGGCCAAGAAACAAATATCATTCCAACCTCCGCGTCGTCTTCTACTTTATTCTTCTCAAGATGGAAAACTCTGTTGCATTTACTTGAATACATGACTTCTTCCTTCCTCAGATTCTCTCTCTCTCTCTCTCTCTCTCTCACACACACACACGAGACTGAGTTAGCTGTTTTCTCCGAGTTCTCACAACACCCAGTGATACGTCCCCAGCACACCATTAATCAACCTGCATTTAATTATTTGCTCATTACCTCTTTTACTCCCCACCCCAAACATACGCACTACAGATAATGAAATCTTTAAAGGCAAGAACACATTTGGTACATGAACACATGGCAAGGATTCAATACATGTTTGCTAAATGAATGAAAACACAACTAACACCCAGCAGAGGTGTCCAACCAGCGGCCCGTGGGCCACATGCCGCCCAGGATGGCTCCTAATGCGGCCCAACACAAAATCGTGAATTTCCTTAAAACATTATGAGATTTTTTTGTGATTACATGTCACAGTGTATTTAATTCATGGCCCAAGACAACTCTCCGTCTTCCTGTGTGTCCCAGAGATGCCAAAAGGCTGGGCACCCCTGATTCTAGTGCGTCCTTATTATGTGTCAGGAGCTGTTCTGGGAGCTTTGGGCATGTCACTCACACTCACGGCCATCCCACGGGGAGGCACGAGGCTGTCCCCATTTTACAGATGGCAACACTGAAGCAGAGGAGAGCTGCAACTTGCCCAAGGTCACTGGGCAGCTAAGAAGCAGGTGCAGGGTTCAAACGCAGGCTTTTGGAGTCCACTGCCCATGCTCTCACACTCACCTCTGCTTCTGCAGTGGCCACCTCTCTCCTTGTCCTTTCCCTCATTGCCCTCCCACCATCGCTGTCCAGGGAAAGTTCAGTCCCAGAGGGGGCTGCTCTGGGGGAAACCCACTTCTGTGTGGCATTTGGAGATGAAAGGAGACACAGGAAGACTGTATCTTGCAGAGTGAGCTCACTGTGAGCGGTGCATAAAGGCATGTTAATCCCCAGAGGCCGGAAGCTCGGGAGTACTCTGGACTCCACGTAAACATGGCTGAACTGTAAGCTGTCTCTTGTGCACCGACTTCTCCCCAGGTGCCCCCTCCTGAACCCCTGTGGGCCTTGGAGTCTCTTGCTCACTGTTCACCTACCTTGGCCAATCAGTGATGATATCAGGGTTTGTGGATGTAATAACAGATACAGTTAACAAAGACATAACTGGCCTACCCAGTTACAATCGCTAAAAAGAACAAAACACTTGGCCCTGGCTGGCGTGGCTCTGTTGGGGCATTGTCCAATACACCAAAATGCTGGGGGTTCAATTCCCAGTCAGGGCACACACCTCGGTTGAGGGTTCAGTCCCTAGCTGGGGTGCAAATGGGAGGCAATCAGTTGATGTTTCTCTCTCACATTGATGTTTCTCGCCTCCCCCCTCCTCTTTCTCTAAAATCAATAAACATTTTTTACAGTGCTAAAAACAGAAACAGTTGACTCTGGTCACTAAATCAACAACAGTATTTCATGTCACTTATACGCATTATCAAGGGCTAGTATCATGCTAAACAATTTCCGAATCTTACTCCACTTAGTCCTCACTCTGTTTCTGTACTCCTCAGACACAGAAATAAAGGCTCCCAGATGTCAAGCAACGTGTCATAACTGGGGAGCAACAAAGTCAGGCTTCAACACCCGAAGTCTGGCACCCTGCACTCTCTCTGTACGAGAGAGGATGTGCATGTATCTCGAGCCCAGTGGATCTCTGAAAATAATTTCTGCAACAGCAAACCGACAATTCATCTTAATTTTTTTTGATGTTCTGTAGTGTCACTGCTGATTTATCCCATCATTTTGGAATTACTGGCTGACAGGATGGCCTAGCTCACCGTTCTGGCTGCTGTTTCAATTCCTTGCGAGGAACTAGCCGTTGATAGCCCCAGGGATTTGTCTCAGCACTTTAATTACACCACAGCTCGTCTCTCTTCCCTGTCACTTGTTGGTGTGGAGGCTAATTCCTATTTCACTTGGTCTTGAAAACATGCTTGGTTTTGGCAGAGGGGAGGAGACTTACCTGCGGCGAAAGGTCTGAGGCATGAAAGGGCCAGAGGGCCCCCGAGTTCGGGGAATACTGTATCTTCTTGGTGGCTGGTGCCCTGGTCATCCTGGAAGTCCTTCAGGCTTAGCCTGTGCCCCCAGGGGAAGAGTTTTTCCAGAATCTTCTACTTCAGCAGCCACTGGTCTGAGAAGCTCCAGCAGTTTCACCCTGACTCCCAAGCGCCAATTACGAACTCCGAAAGAGTTTCTGACCCGGGAGTAATGGCGAGAAAATCATCTAAGTTTCCCACCAGCAAGATAAGACAGTCCAGACGGACTGGATAAGGAAAGCCTGAAATTATTCACTTTTTAGAAAGTTACAAACTTTCATGAGCTTTCCCTCTCTTTGAAAAGGAGTATCTTTCTCTCTTACAAACAAAAATAAAATATGAACTAAAAAAATAAAACTCCACTGGTAAAGTCCGAGGGGGGCCCATAGAGGGGCCCCCCAAACCCTGTTTTAAGGCGGCTCCAGCCTGTAGCTCAGTTTCCCACTACAAGGGAGAGAAAACGGCCGGCAGCAAACTGCAAGGCTGGGCCCACCCAGTTGCCTGGCAACAAGATGCCGCAGAGGGCCTTCTCATTGGCTGGGACTAGTGGGGGCGGGGCTTTGAACTCTCCCTGACTACTGGGATGATGGCTGGGAGTAGGTGGTTGGCCAGGGAGCCACATTCTCCAAACTCTGGTTTCTCCTCTTAGGCCTGAGGACGTCCACGCATTCTGTCTGTTTAACTACAAGTGACTGAGTCCTTTCAAGCTCTGTTCTGCTCTGCCACTGGCCCGCTAGAGATTTCTTGTGTCTTGGGCTGGGCAGCTCAGTGTTGCCTCTAGCCCCGCAAGTACCTTCACTTGAGGTGCCTATTTGTCTTCTTTTTCCACCGAACAAACTCCTACTCATCCTTCAAAGCCTACACACACACACACACACACACACACACACACACGTTTGTATGACATTTATTGAGTGTTCGATGGTGCTAGACACTACTCTGTTTCATATATATTAACTCCATCCTCACAAAACATCTTTAAGGAAGATATCTTATTACCATTTTACAGAGTAGGAAACTGAGGCACGGAGAGATTGAATGACATGCGTAAGGTCACATACAAAGTGCCCGAGCTGGCATGCAAAGCCAGACCGATTTGATTTCTAAAACCCACGCTCTAACCGTTGAGCTGCACGACTCCAGATAAGATGACTAATTTTGCTGAGTCTTGGCTTCCACAGCTCTAAAACGGGGAAAACAACTTCACCCCAGGCTGTCGATGATTAAAACAGATAATGTATGTAAAGGCTGTGTACACGAGGAGTCCTAATTAAGTGGCAACTATCGTTATCTCCTGACACCCCACCCCCAGGAAGAATTAGTCATTTTTACAGTGCAGTGTTTATTTCACAGCAGATATTAATACTAATATTTATCGATTGCTCGCTCTGTGCCAAGTGCTCGACTAAGCACTTTACGTACATTAATTTATTTAATCCTTCCAATAACCCAGCTTGGTAGACTGCAGCGTGTAGAAGATTTATTACACGGGCCCTGATTTGCATGCTTTATCCTTGGTATTATTTCGCACTAGACCAATCTGACTCATGTTTTATCTCTAAGCCTTGAACCGCCAAGGGTTATGATGTCATCGTGCCTCATAGTGAACTCACCTTCTCTCCAGAAGGCCCCTGGGGCAAGATGGCCCTCCACAGAAGACAAAATGCCTACCCACGCAGCTCCAGAGGCTGACGCTTGGAAGCAACTGTTTCCTTGCCTTTGTCTGAAGACTGACTCTGACCTTCCCTTTCAGGGGAAGTTTTGCTCCATCTTTTTGCTCTTCTTGCTTCGTTTGTGGGGAGCATTAGCAATCAGCAAGCACTTTCAGAAGGAGGCAGATACACTGAATTGTGTTCAGAAGATGGCACTGGGGGAAGAACAGATAAGAAAACAAGACAGAACGGGATGTGTTTAGCCCCGAGGAGACCACAGAGCTCTGTGTTCACATGGTTTTGAGAGACAGGCTCGGGGAAGAAGGACTAAACCAGTTCTGCGTCAGCCCAAAGAGTAGGAAAAGGGTTTTGGCTCAAGATGAGGAAATTCATAGCAGAGCATTGTTTTCAAAAGCATGAGCTCTGGAGTCCGACTGACTTGGCACTGAGCAGCCTCGTAATCACCTCAGAAGACTGTGATGGAAACCAAATGGATGATACGTGAGAAGCACAATAACTGGCAAAAAGGAAGTGCTCAATATAGGTTAACTCATTTCTTTTATACCCACCTGTCCGAGCCGTGTGAGAACTGGATGTAGAAAGGGCTCTTGAATCAAAAAGGCCTGTGTACAAATGCTGGCTCTGCCGTTTACTGGTAATGAGATCTTGGTGAATGAAGCCACTTCCCCTCTCTGAGCCTCAGTTTCACCATGTGTATCAATAGTGATGGGAACACCCTCCTTGTACAGTTGGGAGGATTGGGGGGAAGATGAATGTATAGCGCACAGCACCCACTAAGGACCCCAGGCATGCATTTTCCCCTTTCTCTTCATGAGGGGATGTGTTCCATAGGGAGAAAATGCACTCCCCAGCGTTAGGTGTTCAACCAAAGAAGGTCACATTCTGAGGTACTGGGGGTTAAGACTTCAACATATGAATGTTTGGGGGACACGAATCAACCCGTAACACTCGAGCTATCTCGAGCCAATAGCACACAGGTGTTAAATGGGTGTCGCTAGTTTTCCTTCAAAGATTTAAAATATCCCTATCTTCTCCTGTGAATTTTCTGTGGCATTATGGGGTACCTTGGCACATAGTTTGGAAACCACATGGCTATAAGGATGTTTTCTGTCTTTGAGCTGAGCAGCCGGGATATGCAAGAAGTTAAAACCCACAAGAGTAGACATAAACGGGAGCATGTGGATATATTATTCACCTCCTCAGCCCTTGGGGAGGACGTTTCTGATGCATGTTCTACACCCCCCCCCCCAGAGGTCCCCTGCAGGACTGACTTCAAGGTAACACTGTTACCTGCTCACCAATGACCCAGTATTGGCTTCTTCACTCCCCTCCTGGTTCTGCCCAGGTGGCCTCTCAAATAAACCACTTAAATGCAACATCTTGTTCCTGGGTCTGCTTCTGGGGAGCCCAACCTAGGTCCGTGTTGACTGGAATAACTAGGGAGGTCCTACACGAGTCATGCCGTGACGTTTCCCCTTCCCTCATCTGGTTGCACAAACTTGCCGCCTACCTTCTTCGATTACCTTGTCCCATGATCGCCGCCTTACCACTGCACCCATGGATATCTCAAGGAGTTTCTTGATCTTCTCCACATTCCTTAAACACTGAAAGGACAACATGTTTCCAGATATACAGACCCCCCCGCCACCCCAACAGTGCAAGATGGGAGTGATTGTTTAAGTCTTAAATCCTAGTTGATTTATGCAAAATATAGGCTGAAAGACATGAAGTGACAGGCATTCTCTCCTCCCAATTTGCCAAAAGGAAAGGCATCTGAGCTCATCAGAAATGTATGTATTGAGGAGAAGAAAATTTTTGGAATGTATTGGACACCAGCTGGAGTAGCTAAGTGAAATCTCAAAATCTGCTCAACACATGAGTTTCAGTCAATAATACATATGTTTGGCATGAACAACCTATTGGAAAAGTCATTATTTTAAAAAATATCTTTAAAATACTTTTCTGTGTTGCATCTAGCACCCAGAGAACACCTTCTGGGTATTTTTACTGAAATGTCAGCACTGGATTTACAAATTATGGAGCCCAGGGCAAGAGTAAAACTTGGGGCTCCCCTGACACCTGGTAGCTGGCATTCTATTGATGAATTAATGCCCAGATGAAATAACACTTGGGTAATGTGTATTTGCCTCACCTCCACAGATGGTTCCTGTACTTCCTCAGATTGAAGAGTCACTCCTGGCTTCCTTGCCTCTTGGGGGCTCTGTGGTCCCGTATCACATTCCTACCCACTCTTGAAACCACACCCCAAGAGGGTGAGGTGAATTTGGATCTTTGTAAACGACGAGAAGACCATATCATCATGTCAACCTCCCGCTCCTCCTCTTCCTCTCGTTACTTTGGTACAGGAAGGAGTGGGGCTTCCAGGAATATTCTTAGTGAGTTTCTCCCACTGGAAATCTAGGATGTGGCCTAGGTTTACATGGATAGTGTTTTCCATGTTCACATGATTTATCTCCAGGTGTGCTGGGATGCAGGATAGATTGGAATTATGGAGTTATTAATCCCATTTTTACAAAAGTGGAAATTGAAGCTCTGGGGATTTAGCACTTTGTTAGTGGTGGAGGTTGCCTGAGAACCCAGGTTTTATGATTCCAAAGTAAGTGATTTATTTCACATTGACTCGATGGTCTTTCACTTAAAGGGGTGTGTGTCTGTGTGTGTGCGTGCGTGTGTGTGCACGCTCAGTTAAGCAGAACGACCCAGGCTTATCTCTGCAAACCCCACCAAGGCAATTGGGATTTCCAAGCCACCTAGAAGACTTTAAGTTCTCTAGACCACTGGGAGGAGTTTTTGCTTTAACATCCACATAAGACATCTCAAACCCCCATCTCTGGTAGGAAAACACGTCTCTCTGCTGTGGATTTCCAAGTAGCTCATAATTTCCTGTTCAGTACGTGCTCAAGCCTGCTTTCCACCTGTATAGGTAGAATCGTGTCTCCCAAAAGACACTTTCAAGTTCTGAACCCTGGTGCCTGTGAATGTGACCTTATTTGGAAGCAGAGTCTTTGCAGATGTCACCCAGTTAGGATAAAGTCATAGTGGATTAGGGTGGACCCTAATCCCATGACTGCTGTCCTTAAGAGAAGACTGAAATTTGGAAACAGAGACAGAAGACACACAAAGGGAACACCATGTGACAACAGAGGCAGGCAAGTGCCTATAGGCCGAGGAATGCCAGGGATTGCCAGCAACAACCGGAAGCTAGGGGAGAGGCAAGGAAGGTCCTCCCCTAGGGCCTTTCAGAGAGAGGGTGTCCTTGCCCATGCTGTGCGTTTGGACTTCTAGCTCCAGGACTGTAAGGGAATAAACTTCTGTTGTTTTAACCCCCTCCCACCCCCACCCCGAGTTGGTGGTAATTTGCTACAGCAGCCTCAGGAAACAAATACATCACCCACCTTGCTGCAGCTTCATTTCCCTCTCCTCCCCAAGTGGGGTAATAGAAGGAGACAGCAGCGCAATTCTGCAGAAGCAGGGGCTGAAGATTAAACATTAGGCATCAGTGAATTTTCAATTAAATGGAAGTAAAGTTACCAGGTGAATCTAACACACAGGTAGGAATCCCTCCCACACATCCTGTTTGTATGCTGCTTTTTCACTTAGTAAGATATAAACATCCTCCCATTTCTATAGATGCATGTATTTAAACATGGTGCTTAAATGAGTGCTCGCCGAAATGGAGTCCCAATTTTATGGCTGTCCGGTAGTTTGTTCAACCAGTTCCTTAGTTTTAAACAGGAACCAGTCTATTCTAATCTTGGATCTATAATCATGTAGTTTCATTCGGGTGGGACGATGTTTTTGTTGGTTGCAGAGACCTGAAATCAAGTTTAGCTGATTATTCGACCCCTCACTGTGGGGACCTAGTGCCAGGACACCTAGCCCAGACATCACGTAGTGGACAGTGGCTGCTTTTGCCTGTCTAGTGTCTACACTTCCAATGCGGAATGAGTCCTACCCTATCGGATCATGGGACTTTTGTGAGGGTCACAGGAGTGAGCTTTTCGCCATCCCTGACCAACAAAGAGCTGCATTTCCATCTGGCCACAGTGACGGGACCATAGGTAAGGATGCCAACCAAAGTGGGCCAGTCAGAATTGTTTCAAGGAAGGGGGACTTCCTTTCAGGTCATGGAGCCAGAAGGGAGTGAATTGGGCTCTGTCCAAGGGTTATTTTTTTGTGCCACAAGGGAAGGCCTTCCTGCAAGGGAAGAAAAGGAGGCCAGCACAGAGAAGCAGGTCAACGAGAAAGATTGAATTCTAATGAAATTGGCTTGTGTGCCTAGACCCAGGTGGGCTTGAGTCTAGCACCATCCAAAAAATTCCATTCGTGTGAGTCCCCGAATAACACTGTGTTGTTGTGGCTGTGATGGTTGTTACCGTCTGTAAGTTGATTTGAGTTGCTTTTTTGTCACCTGCACAGAGAGGAGTTGACTAGTTTAACTCTTTTCTACCTGAAGGTTTATTCCCTATCCCAGTCTCCCCAGATATACCCTCATACAAGAGGCAGCCCACTTTGACTGCAGGATCATGGGGGAGAATTCAACTGAGAGGTGGCATAGAATAGGGGGAGGAAAACCTGGGATTTAAGCTGAACAGAACTGAATTTAAATCCTGATTTTTAATCCTGTATTTTAGCTGTGTGATCCTAGGCAAGCTTCTTAATTTACGTAAGCTTCAATTTTCCTATGACAAAGAAGAAAAATAAAATCATCAAAGTTATAAGGGCCACTAGGGGGTTAAATGACATGATTATCTATATCTGTGCCTATTTATCTCTATCATCTAATATATTAGATGAAAACATGTTAATATATATGCTAAGTAAAAAAGTATAACATATAATATGTACAAAATAAATTTTAGCTCTCATTAGCTCCCAAGTTCTTTGTCTTTCTGGAAGGCTGGCCTTCCGCCCTTCCTTCCTCCCCCCTACACCGCCTCTCTTCCTTTATCCCTATTATCCCTCCCTCCTTTCCTTCTTCCTTCTAGTTAGAATCCACTGATGGGCTATACTCTAAGAGTCATGGTCAACAGGAAATAGAGCAGCCTTTGCAAAGACTGAAAACCATCTTCAAATCAACTCAATATCTGCCTACATTAAGGTGATCTTCCCTCCTCTAACTGCCAGAAATCAAAAGTATTCCTCTTTGAAGGGCGGTAATATTATTTAGAGCCTCAAAATATCTGTATACTTTTTGATACACACGGGCAACCAATGCAAAATTATCCATAGCTAGAAAGCAGGCTCAGGTTATGAAAGACCTGAAACAAGAAACAACAGAAGCAAACCCGAAGGCTATCCAGATATAAATGATTAGGCACTAACTTTAAAATAACTGGGACTAATGCATTAAAAAAAAAAAAAGATGTTGCTTTGCCATAAAATGTGCTAATCTTTCCCTCTTTGGTGTCTATTAATCCCATACAATGTACTTTTCATCTCTGACATTGTAGGTTTCATCTCTAGAGATTCAATTAGGTCTTTGAATCTTCCACATCTCTGCTTAACATGCCCAATCTTCCCCCTAGCTACTTAATATCCGTTTTAAGGTCCTTGTCTAATAATAAGTGTCACATCTGAATCAGCTTCAATTGATTGATTTTCATGTGATTGTGGATTATATTTTTCCACTCTTTTGTATGCCTGTTGATTTTCGATTGAATGCTAGACATTGTGAATTTTTATCTTGTTGGGTGCTGGTTAATTTTATACTCCTATAAATGTAAAAAAACTTTGTTTTGGAACATAGTTGAGTTTGATCCTTTCAAGACTCGCTTAAGCCTTGTTAGACAGATTTAACCTTGAGCTATCCTTGCTTTTTTACTGAAGAAATCCTTACTGAGGACCCAGGTCGATGCTCCCCTGTATTCTGAGCTTTTCCAGTCTGGCTAGTGGGAGCAGGCCCTACCCGGCCCTATGGGAGATCTGGATTTTGCTCCCTCTCGTCCTTGTGGATGGCTCCCTCAGGGGCCCAGCCAGTTTCCTCAAGTGCAAGCATTGGTCAGGACTCAGCTTGGTACTCACGGGCAGCCTCTTTCTCTGCAGCTCTATTCTCTGCAGCACCCTTCCCTGTGAGTTTCAGACGCCTTGGCCTCCTTGGACTCCCAGCTTTCTCTCTTCCATACAGGGAGTGCCATTTCTGTTCGCCAGGCTGTCACCTGGACACTCTTTTCATCAGAAAACTGAGGAAATCACAGGACTCACCTAGTTGGTTTGTTTCCTGTCTCTGAGAGATTGCCATCCTTCATTGCCTGATGCCTAATATCTTAAAAAACTCTTGTTTCATATGTGTTGTCTGATTTTTTTATATTTTTGGGCGGAAGAGTGCACTCAGTTCCTGTTACTACAGCTTGCCCAGGGAGTCTATAGTTGTGTAGTGAAATAGCTGCAGTTAAGTATTCTGCAAATGTCACGTAATTCTAGACCATGAAGAGAGAATAGAGATGATCTTTGTCACAGAGGGAGGAGTGGTAACTGGAATGCTATTGGTAATGTTCTACCTCTCTGATAAAAAGATTTTATTTATTTACTTTTAGAGAGAGGGGAAGAGAGGGAGAGAAGCATCAATATGTGAGAGATACATTGATTGGTTGCCTCTCGCACACTCTCAACTGGGGACCTGGCCTGCAACCCAGGCACATGCCCTGACTAGGGAATTGAACCAGTGACCTTTTGGTTTGCAGGCCGGTGCTCAAGCCACTGAGCCACACCAGCCAAGGCTATTCTACCTTTTGATCAGGGTGGTGATTCTATGAGCATATTCACTTTGGGGACATTAAATGCTATATATTATGATTTGTGTAATTTTTTTTCTGCATGTACGTCATAATTACATAAATAAGTTCATTTAACAATACAACAATAAAACAAATTTTCAACATTTATGATTGAGGGCAGATCTTAAGATTCACACCAGGATCCAATATGCACATATAACCTTGAGTCTTATCATCACCTCTATAAATCCCATTTCCTCTTCTCAAAAAATATATGTAATGGATAGATGTGGGGGCCAAATGAGATTGTTTATATGAAAATATGCCAGGCACATGGTAGGTTGTAAACAAGTCTTGCTTTCAATTCAAATATCGATTAACAGGGAATCGGTGAAATAAACTATGTTACATTCTCAGTTGTTGAAAAAAAAAGAACGAGGTGATTCAAAAGCATGGCTGTGAGATGTCAAGAGTCCCCGGAAGAACAGGGTGACACAGTCGAAGGGATAACTGAGGAGCGTTTAATTAAGGGGTTGCTTACGAAGGTGTAGGCCAAGTTATTGGCGCCTAGCGGGGACTGTGCGACACTTCAATGCTGGCAACAGTGGGGAGCTGTTCCCAATTCTAGACCTGAAGGGGAAGAGGGAGGGAGCGGTGAGCAGCATGAGAAGAGCCCGTAAAGAGGGGTGTCCATCCACAGAGCTATACCCTTCTGCAGAGGGAAGCAGCCAACCGCAGCACCCTGGCATGGAGGGAGTGGAGGGAGTGGAGGGATGAGAGCCCAGAGCTCACTGTCCTCCGGCCCTCTGTTCTACTGGCAGGGCCTCCAGTCCCATGGGCAAGGCCCCACCCGATGCCCCTGGGCAAGGGGGCCCTTTAGTGCTATCCGTGCAGGTCACCCTCAGGAGCTCTGAGCATGGACACAGAAGAGGGTGGGTGAATGGATTGGACAGAAGTTGTGCAAAAAGCAAGCATCCAGCACAATCTTCAAGATATTAAATTTAAAAAACAAACAAGATGAAAGCAAGGTATATCCCGTGTTAACTTTTTATTGGAGAGAAAGAGAACGGGGGAGAGAGAGAGAGGGAGACAGAGAGTGAGACAGACCAGCGGTCACGCCGTAGTGGGACAACAGTAGCACTGGGGAGGAGTGAGGAATGGGGAGGTGTGTGAGTCGGGGCCCAGGGGCCGCAGATGGCAGACTCAAATTATGGTGATATGAGAGGGGTTTATTTACAAAGGGGCTATCGACACAGGCGTGGGCATAGTGGAACAGAGGAGAACGTGCAGTAGCCAGGGGCTAGAATCAACAGGCCTGTGACCATTTCTAAGGGGAGAAGGGGAGGCAGTGGTCACCAGCCTTTAAAGCACAGGGATCCTTGAGCAGAGCAGTGACTTATAGTTGAGGGACACAGCCAGTCTGAGGCAACCTTGCAGGAAGGACGCCCTAAACACACCCTGGTTCTTTTCTCTGATCTGCCAATGCCTCCCATTGGCTCAACCCACCTACAAGCCAGAGGGCCTGGGAGCCCGTTGGTGCAATAGGGGTAGACAGTGGATTGGGGGTGGGGGGTGGGCAAGCAGAAAATGTCTAGCATAAAGGGTAAAATGTGCCTAAAATATACTCTTTCAAACTTTTTTCTAACCCACGTGCATGTATTACTTTAAAAATACATAAATAAAACTAAATGGCAGTTTCCCCCCAGTTTGCACACAGAAGCAAAGAGAAAAGTGTTATCTTCTGACAAGAAAAGAACAAACGGCTTCCTCTTCTGGGCTCAAAGCTTGAGCATTCTAGATGAGGCCGCTAGATTGATCATTACCCAGACAAGGTTGAAATGTCCATATATTTGTGTTTATCTGACCCCAAATGCACCTCTTCCCCGGTCCTGCATGTCTCCCTGCTCTTCTGGAAAATGACAGTGAAGAATTTAGTTTATCACTGTTGTTTCCTCTACCTCTCTCCCCTTTCTCTCCTGCCACCCCCTCCCCACCACTTCCCCTCTATGATTCCTTTTTATAACTTATAATTTTGAACTCACAATTCGACGAACCATTTGGGAGGCAATTTTCCTGCTCTGGCCTTCTTTCAGGTGCCATTGTTTAGACAGTCTGGACGGGGCGGCCCAATTTTTCAATTTCCTGACAATATCTTCC
This sequence comes from Mormoops blainvillei, assembly GCA_004026545.1. Lineage (NCBI taxonomy): Eukaryota > Metazoa > Chordata > Mammalia > Chiroptera > Mormoopidae > Mormoops > Mormoops blainvillei. Next base: position 39,482 of record PVJD01008602.1, read on the forward strand.
TTGAAGGGACTCTCTCTCTGCCTCCTTTCTGTCGTTTTGTCCTCTGCGGCTGTCAGCCTCCTGCTCCTGTTTGTCCTGCTCAAGGACAGCCTCAGAACCGCACAATGGAGACTTGTGTAGCAGTCACCTGGCTCCTGCCACCGTGGTAGCAGCGGCCTTCCTTTCTCTTAGCCTCAGTGACAGTTCTTTCTCAATCAGATATGCTCTTTCAAACCACGTGCTGAGGTATATGACATTCGGAGCGTGTAGGCTGCATTCTAGCGCACACCTTCCTAAGACAGCAGCTGAAAGAAGAGACGGAACTCACCGATGAGGAAATTCACTCAGAATTAGCGCGCCCTCCCCCGCAAACCCCCCCCGCCCCGCCCCTTACTATATTTTCCGATTTTCCAAGTTTTGCTTGCAAACTTCTTTCTTTCACTGAAGAATCAGGAAATTAAACAAGCCAAAATAGCACAGTTAATATATTTCTTTTAGATGTTTTTTAGAGGTACACATACCTTTCCAAATAAACCGGAAGAAATTTATGACTGTAGAAGTAACACATCTATTTTTTAAAATTAGATAACACCAAAAGTGTACCCACGAAAATAAAAAACACCATAATCTCTCCACCCAGGGATAATAATTTAGCCTTTTGGTATACACAATTTCCTATTTTTTCCAAATACAGCTATATCTTATCCCTTCTGGATTTCACAAAAATTAGATCACATTAAATATACTGATTTTTAACTTATTGACACCTTTCTCTGTCAGCAAGTAGTGATTTATACCCTTAGCTTTCACACTTTTGGTACCACAGTGAAAAATATATTTTAAACTATGACCCAGTATAGTGTGTGTACAGTACCTTTATATTTATAATTGAAATAAAAGTTTCATGAACCACTGCTCACCTCTATTATGTATGATGTACTCTGTTATTTTCTATTTCATTCTCTTTCATTTTTTAAAAATGCTGGTTATGACTCAGTAAATTGATTTCCGGGCCCACTAATGGGTTGTGACTTGCATTTTGAAAAACATTCTCCTAGGCCACAATTTTAATAGCTTTATTGTATTTTGAGCTTCAGAGTCTTCAAGTTGCGGGAACCATAGAGGGGGTCTTGTCCAGCCTCTTCATTTTATATGCAAAGGAGTGAAAATGGTATTTTCTTAATAGCTGGTAGCACTCCCTGCAGGAGGGGGATTTTCTTTGGGGAACTATCTTTGGAACTGCTTGTGGGGGGTTGGGGTGCTGCAGTGGGTGTAGCTGAACTGCTCCAGCCAAGGAATAAATAGGAACTGGAATGGAGCAGTAAGCGACGTGGCCGAGGGAAGTGGAACCCGAGCTAACAAAACAGACAACTTCCACAGGCGAGCATACCTAACACTGAATCTGTGTTATTTGCATGGCTATGCTGTAAATTCACCTACCCTCTCAAGGTTTACTGTTAGGTCTCTTTCAGGAGCAAGTGATAGAAATAATACTCAAATTGGATTAAGAAAAAATGAATTAGTGTTATTTGCTTATGAAATTAAATACCCCAGGCATAACCAGGTCCCGGGACCTTAAATAATGTCATTGACACTGGGTGTCTTTATACCCCGGCTCTTTTTTGTTTTGTTCATTTTCATGTATTGATACCAAATAGTTTTCCCAGATAAGATTCAGGATGAATTCTCACGTGATTGACTACGATCACATGACCGTCTTTGAACCAATCATTGTGGCCAGAGGGATGGCATGCTCTCATTGGCCAGGAGTGGATCACATGCTCACCCTTGGCACTAGAGATGGGGTCACATCCACGTTCACTTTGAGGTGGAGGAGACGGCTTTCCAGGATATTGGGCTCACATAGGGAGAATCAGTGGTGGGCAGCAAACGCAATATGCATGTCTATTCACGTGAATACCTCATGTGAGCGGTTAGCTTGGTGGAGATTGAGAAGGGCGCTAAATTCTTCACCTGCCTCCCACAGAGTAAGAAGGGACCCCATCAGTGGGAACCCCTAAATAGAACTAAGAGCAAAAGGAAAGCACCCCAGCCCCGGGAGTTCACAGAAATCTTGGGGAGGGCACCAGGTCGTCTACAATTTGTACAAAAAGTATCTGTATCAGTCTCGTTTGGACTTGAAAGAGGATCCCTGCAGATAGCTGAGTTGCATAAATGGGGAAACTGAGGCCCAGAGAGGTTCCGAGACCTGCCTAAAGTCACACAGCTCATTGTCTTTAGAGCCTGGACTCAGCACAGTTTCCAGCCACGGCTCCCGTGTTCCCTCCACATGGCTCCTGTAGCACTCTCTCTTCCCTGCTGCTTCCTTCAAACCCAGAAATGTCCCAAAGGCTTGTTCTGCCAACCGCCACCCCCAGCCTTCCCACAGCACGTGCCATTGTGAACCCCTCCTCATCCTTGGGCTTACCTGGGGCTCCAGAAAGCCAGAAGGAGGGGCTTGCATGGGGAGGGCAGAACCAGGCACCCAGATTTTTTGGCGGGGGATTTAGCCCTCTGACAATCAATCTTAATCCATATGGTTCAGATAAGATTGGCTTCATACTTCAGGTGCAGGATTGGGCATGTGACCTAGGTCCAGCCAGTCGGTGTATTTCATCTTTCAGTCACAGTGTTTGGTTCCAGTATGGGCACGTGACCCAAACGGATGCAATGGATGCAATTCTAGATTGGAAGCTTCGAGTACCCGGGACCATCTTTCCATGAGAGAGAAGCCAGCACACAGGAGAACCACTGAGACATGTAAAGAGAGACTGAGTCCAGTGACAGGCGTAGAGCCCCTGAGTTGAGCCGTGCCTGCAGGTAGATTAATGGGGGACTTTTCAGTTATAGGAACTAGTGGATTCCCTTTTTGGCTTCATGCTGTTTTGCTGTAAGGTTAAATTATGTGTAACCAAAAGCATGTTAACCAGTGTAATTTTACCTCAGTCATTCCAGGTGGCTTATAGTAGAAAATTTCACTGGGAAAATAGCATTTCTTTCAGGCTTCCTGCATTGTCTCCAAAGAGCCTGGTTTAAAGCCCCAACGGAGAGGCTCGTAGTCGGCCAGGGAGAGCAAGGAGCCAGGGTGCTGAGTGCATGCCAACAAATGATCCACGCAGTCGAAACTCTTGGGGTTTTATAATTCTGTGCAAAGACCCGGGACTTCTGTAAGGCAGGGGTCAGCAAATTAAAATTCTCCCAGGGGGGCTTCTGAATGCTTGTTCCTGATAATCTCATTTATACCCTGGGATAAATAAATTTGTCTTTTGTTCTATGTTATTCAACTCTCGACCCCATTTGTAATTAAAGGGGTGGAGGGTGGAGAAATGAGTTCTTTAATTGGCTCTGTTCCGAGCCACAAAGAATAAGAAAAAAAAAAAATCCCTCCAGGCAGGAGTTGGGGGTGGCCTGCTCTGCCCTGGGAAGTGGCGATAAAACCCTGGGCAGCTGCTGATCAGTGGCAAAGGGGTGGAAATCCATCGTCATTAGTGTGATTGATGAGCTCAGGCTGCACCCCTGCCGGCCTGTGCCCGGTTCCTCCTGAGACGCGGAAGAGAACCAGAGTGCATGTCTGGTTTCGGAAGTCACCCTCATGTCGAGGTGGAATATTACTCCCAGCAGAATTATTACTCACCCTCCACTTTCCTTCAACCCTGTCTCTGGGAGGTGAGAGGGCCGACCAAAATAAAACAAACAATCCTCCTCGACAGTCAGATAACCCTCCCTTACAACATGAAGTGATAGCAAGAGGCTAATGAACACAAATGCACTGTAATAGCAATGACAGAGACAACCACTAACATGTGTTAAGCACTTTCTGTGTTCTAAACACAGTGTTGAGAGCAGTACACACCTGATTTCTTTTAATGCTCTCAAGAATCCTATGTTGTTGACTTAACTAGTTGCATGTTTTTGGGTGAAGAAGTGGAGTCACACAGAGAGGTTAAGTAACTTGCTAGCGGTGCCCCGGTGGCATCAGCGACACTGACACTGGTAGCCAAGCCCCCCTGAGCATGCAGCTATGCTTATGTTGATGGCCTTATGCCTCTGGCACCTTCATGTGGCTCTGCTTTGCCCTTCCATAGCTTTTAAAAAATTCTTTGACTAAGTCTTGTGCTCTATCCGAGTGTGAGAGTCGTAGCTATAAAATGTTGTTAACAATACATTTATGCAGCAGGTGCTTGGATGCAAACAACAGAGATAGCTATTTAGGCAAAGTGGAAGGTTCTAGAAGGCTATTGGGGCCTAGTCTCTTCTGATCCTGTGGCGGGAACAGGTCCAGGTCCCACCAAGAATTTCCCAATGAAGGATTTCCCGAAAGGAAGAGTGTTCAGATACTGAATAGCCAGAATTCGCCCCCCAGCCACCCCCTGACCAGATGTTGTCATAGGACTGTGTGATGACGGATGCCTTCAGCACCAGGCAGAACACACAGTAAATGCCCAGTGAATGGTAATTACTATTGTTATCATCATCATCATCATCATCATCCAGGAAGAGACAACTCAACCTGTCTCCACACCCGCTGTATAAATTCCAGGCCACTTCCCCTGCAGGATGATTTAGATCTCCTTTATGAACAGAGACATAAACCAAGCTAACATATCTTCCAGACAGAAGGATGCTGGCCTGTCTTCAGATTGGTCACTAAAGCGTGTCCTAAATTGGGAAGAAATCAAAACAGATTGCATCTAATTTCTCACAGTTCCAAGCAAGAAATTACCTTTTTAAGGGAAATACTGTGACTTTCAAGCTGCTTGCAAACAAAGTTTTTTTGATGTGTCTTGTCTTGGCTTCAGCTTTGTTGGCTAGATTGCCTGTCCCCATGCTGTTAGCAGGGTTTTCAGAGAGAAGAGGCTCAAAGAACGCACTTTTCTCACTTCTTCCTCATGCTGTTAGGAGCCTGGTGAGCTCTGCTCTTTCCAGATGTGGCTGAGTGGGTTACTATGGGAAAAACATGGGCTTTGGAGTCAGGCAGACAGGGGTTCCAGTCCTGAATCTTCTGTTTCCTGCTGTATAGCCTTGGACAAGTCACTTTGCCTCCATGGACCTCTGTTTTCACACCTTGAAAATGGGATAATCATTATTTGCTTCCTAGATATTATAGTGGCCGGTTGTTGCCGTTGCTTTTGCTTAGGGCGGCTGCTGTCCCCGTGACACCTGGATATGAGCTCGACAGAGGTGCCCCTTCTTCTAGCAGATGTGTCTGGGGCCAGGGTGCCTGGCTTGCTGAGCAGATCACCGGCAGGGTTTTATTCCCTGTTTGGTCCCCCAGCTGTTACCCTTGGGCAGCAAACAACCTGCACACCTCTTCATAGTGACCTTGTTTTTATCTGCCTAGTAAGCATTTAAACCTTTCTCCTATGAATAGACACAGACTTGTTAGCCAAAAGGATGACTCTGTAACCCAGTTCTGGCCAAATCATCTGGCAACAAACAGCGATTGGTCCAAGGAAGGGGCATGTGACTCAAACGGTCCAATTAGAGTTTTCCCCTGGGACTGTTATACACGTTGGGAGAAAGCAGCACTTTATATCCATGGGGAGAATGGTAACCATGTTCCTCTTCATTGGAACCAGACTGTTTGTGACAGGCCATGTGATCAATAGGCAAAGACAAATGGAAGTAAAAATGAGAGATAGAGAGAGGAAGTTTCTGGAGTCAGTCATGGAAGTTGGTTTCTGAAACATTTCCTGTGATTTTAAGCACTAACTCAGCTCTCTTAGTTACATGAGCCCAACTGATTCCCTTTTTGCTTAAGCTAGTGTGAGCTGGTTGTCTGACACTTGTAACCAAAACTGTCCTGATAACTGGGGAGTTGCTATAAGATGTATTATGTATGGAAAGCCCCTAGCTCCTAAGGCACTCCACCAATAATAGCTGTTGTTACTGCCGTGTTGTGTCATGTGGAATTCCCACCAGTTCTCTTCTTTGCAGTGAAAGGAGAAAGTGCTTTATTAGATTGGGGATGTCAGATATGTCACCAGTCCCTGGCAGCCATCAGACCATCATTAGTGGAAAACATTCATCGATAAGGCTGTGGTGTTTTTTAGTTGTTTTGTTGTTTAGCTTGGAAATGGTCTTAGCGTTCTTCCTAACAGGTATGTCAGACAGCTACGGCTTAATCATTTGAAAGTGAAACAGGAGATGAAACAAAACATTTTGATTTTAGGCAATTTGTGACAAAATCTGTTGCAAGTCTCTTTGTAAGCCTGCGACTCATGGAAGCCTGTGGAAGCCTGCCGACAGAGGTGAGAAAATACTGCTTTAAATTAATTCCAGAAAAATGAGAGACTAGGAAGTGTCACAGAAACCTAAATGGCTAAATGAAGTTTGGCAGAAGGCTTTAGTGAGCATGCGCAGGGCATCTAGGTGCACAGGCAAGCACATTCCCAAAGACAATAGAAAAGATTAGCTCAGCTCTGCCATTGTATCCAGGATAAAGCTGTCTTCCTGGTGATCTTTTGGGTATGGGGGAGAGGGTCTTGATGCGTTTGCCAACTGGAGAAAGACTTTGTGGTGGAGTAGAAAAATAAATAAATAAATGTGAACAGAACAAAATAAAAAATGCCAGATTTTTCTGCCCCTCTTGGAGAAGTCCAAGACCTGTCGCTGACTCCTGAGGGGAAGGGAGCCCCAGGGGTGAGGTGTGATACTAGAGAATATAAATAGATATTTTCTTTCAGATGCACCTCATGTGCATTTTCTAATGTGTTTTCACCATAATGAGATGTAGCATTTTGATTGGGTGTTTGGTAAAGGTTTATTTTTCACCAGATCAACCCCTAGGGAAGCATCTGCTTGTGCGGAATGAACACACAGACAGAATACCCCCAAATAAGCCTTTAACAACCGCTTTAAATTATCGATCACTTCCTATACACTGAGTACTTTTTACATACGTCATCTTACAACAAACTCCACAAAATAGTATCTCACCCCCATTTTACAGATGGAGGAGCTAAGATTTGGTGAGGTTACTGTGTGGATGAGCCAGGGTCTGAAGGCAAGTCTTTCACATGCCAATGCTGATGCCACTTCTGCCATCATGATTATATGACTTGTATTTTTCTCTTTAAAAAAATTGCAAAAAGTGATGGAAAAAGTAAGGATGCACTTAAAGTAAAAACAAAACAAAACAAAACACAAAACCAACAAAACCTACCCGAATCAACTAGTTCTTTGCATCCCATTTCCTAGAGGCCACCTGTAGTATCAGTGAGGTATGCGTCCTTCAAGATCGTGAATAATGCTGCAAATAATACATGTATATTCTAGAATGTCAAAGATGCAAATAAGCCAAAAAAAAAAAAAAAAGATAAAGCGCCATAACTCAGAGATGATGAAGAATGCTCTGATGTGTTTCCTTTTCTGCATTTGTGTGTACATGCCTGCGTGTCGCGGGGAGGGGCGGTATGAAGAAGAAACATGTATTGACTGCTGTTCTGGGACCAGCCCTGTGGGAGAAGAAATGAAACCTAGCCCTGGCCTCTGGGTCCTACAGACTAGTGGCAACAGGGAGTTACAGACTTTTCTTCGCCTTTCCTTCCAGGGCTTTCTGGGTCTTTGTTTTTCCTAAAGAGCAGTGAGGATGGGGCGGGAGACCCTCGAGAGAGGAGAAGCACGAGGACAGCATGCGCATTTCCTGTGCGTGGGGTCCTGAGTGAGGCCCTCACCATCATGCTATGATATGGTTCCCATTCTACAGATGGGGGCACTGAGGCTCCAGGAGGTGAAGTCTTCTCACGGTTCCTTTTTCCTTCTTTGGGGACTTTCCACACCAGAAATGCACACTTTTCCTCATGTGGTCACTGGTTTGAGCCAGTCTTTTCTGGTCCGATTGCTCTCTTCTTCCCTGATGCTTAGGGGAGAATATTTGGACACCTCCGCCTGGCAGCCAGCCTCTCCACCTTCACGGTCCCTTCCCGCTTCCTTTCAGCCCTGTCTTGAACCATTCTCCCCCTCAAACCCTGTGGCCTGGCCCCCTACTCTGCCTCCCTTCATGTTCTGTCTGTAGCTCTCAGAGCTTGGAAATGGTTAAACGGCCGGAACAAAGTAGACCCTGGCAGTCACACCACCAGGTGGGGTGCTTGATCAGAATTCACCCAAAGTGTCACAGTCAGTCAGTTTTGCTCAGCAGAGCAGATTTGATCAATTTAGCCTAGACATAATGTTGGCCCCCAGCTATCAGGTCTAGACCCACCAATTTCCTCCACTGACACGTAGAGGTTGATGGAAGTGACCGCGGGAATAGCGCAAGTCCTCTGGCCACTCAGAGCCACCCTGCAAGGGGATGGTATCATCGGCTCCATTTCACAGATGGACCAACCAAGGCTCAGATCAGTGACTCCGTAGGAAACTGCCTTGGAAGAAATGGGCTTGAAACAAAAGACGTGTCTCTTCTCTTTGGCATTTTGGAAATGTGTGAAAATGCCAGGCTTGCCCCTTTGGGAACTGGAATGCTAGATGACATTTTGGCTTTACAGCTCATGTCATGCCAGATTACTTTCCTGCAGGACCAACTGGGAGCTGAATGAGAGCCTGAGGAGACTGCAGAAGGGACAAGAAGATCTTATCCGATCATGAAGAAGTAATTTTCAGCCCTGGCAATGTCTTCAGACTGCGTAACTAAGGATTTGTGCCGAAAATGGGAAGTGTCTTCAGTCGATAAATGATCTGGCCGTTTTTGCACTAAATTCTGTGCGAGAACCACAGCTGTCTGAACATAACTGTGAGGAAATGAGAAGATGTCAGTGGAAAATAATGATGGTTAAGAAAAAGAAACAGGCCCAAGGTGGATTCGGTTGCCCCTGGGACAACAAACCAAGACGTGATCGCATTTCCAGCCCCTCCCAGGAATGCGAGGGTGTGCACCTGAGAGCCGACTGAGCTGCGTTTCTGCCACTCGCACACTCTTGAGCCAGAGCCTCTGCTCGGTGTGTGGAGTGTACACCTGTCTGCAGGGACTCTGGGTGCACACCTCTCACCTGTAGCTCTCTGGCACTCGAGATGCATTTCCGATTGTCCAGTAAAGTGTTCCCCCTGACCTTGTCCCCTGACCTTTGGCCCACCACCCCAGCCTGGGGTCTCATCATCCCTCCTGGAGGCCTTCTTAGGAAAAGCATCTTACATTTATCCATAGGTGAGCTTGCTTCTCTCTCTCTCCAGCCCCCTCCTTCTCCTCCTCCTCCTCCTCCAAGAACAACAGCCTTTGGTGGGAGTGTAGTTTCTTGCCAGACTACAGCCCTTGCGTCCCTGAGATTTCTTAGGCTCAGGTCTGACTCTAGTCCACAGGGTTCTCCAGTCTTCAGGCAACACAGCTCCCGCTCTCCAGTGTTCGCTTCAGCGCTCCGCCCGCTGCGCTGCAGGTGAGGGGAGAAAAAAATGTCACAGCACTCCATCAGCCTTCTCTAAGGAAATTCTCCTTCCAGCCCCTCCCCTTCCCCACACTTCAACTCGAAGCCTCTTGTACCCTTGAACTAAGTGAGAGGCTAAGGGTCGCGAAACGGATTTTCCTTCGCTAGTCCCGTCGGGGGTCTTGTGTCTCTCTTTGGAGCATGAGAAGCTGTTTTGTTCTTGGCTTGCTTAGGGGACCCAGTTCAAATGAGGACAGTGTGTCACCTGGCAGTAGCAGTTGTCAGTGCCCCATCAGAACTCATGGTGTCAGAGCCGAAATGTCAATTTTTGTCTGCCAGTTTGGGCATCTGTGTTCCCCGGGGGCTTTCTCTGAGGGTGAAGCAGGCCAGTCTGTGTGTTTCCAAGGCAGACCAGAAATGCCCGGGAGTGGGCAGCCCCTAGGGGCAGTCACCAGCCCATGACTGATGGAATCAGTCTGTTCTGTGTCAATTCCCAGATCCTTCCCTCCCATGTAGGGATAACTCCAAGGCATGTGTTCTGCTTGGTTTCCCAGAGTTCCCCAGGGGATGATTTCCAGTGCCCACAGTGGTCTCTGGAGTGATGACGAACCCTCCATTGCTTCTTTCTCCTCTCTCCCTCATTCTCCTCCTCCCTTCCATCAGCTCACAGATAAACTACTTGCACTCGAATCCTTACCTCCAGGTCCCTTTCTGGTACAACCCACCAAAACCAAGTCCTGTTACACATGTAAAACCTGTAGTCCTTTGCACAGCTCTGATCGTCTCCGAATTTTGCAGCAAGGTGTCTTCTTCTCTCCGTTGAGGAAGCAGAGGGTCCAAGGGGCGAAGTAGTTTAACCATCAAACATGGTGGGACTGGGATTCAATTTCAGATCCATGTTTCTCAGAAAATCGGCTTTCTTCCATACTTCCCTGCAGCCCAGGACCTGTAAGCCCTTCCCTCCAGCCGGTAAAACACAGCCCTTTATGCGGCCACCCCCAGCCTCCCGGCAGGTTCAATCTTGCACTCTCTTGAGGTTCACGACCTCAGTTCAGAGTCATTTGCCCAATGCCATTTTACACTTCCCACCTCATCCTGCTCTTAATCGTCATCAACTTCTCGTCTTCACTCTCCCTCTGGACTCAGCGCTGGGAGCTCTCTCCCTGGCCCTTGACTTTGGCCCCCCATACGGCCCTGCTGCTTAGACTCGTCTTGAGAAATGCCCTTTCCCATTGGACTGAGCCCCAGGACTCGCGGTCTGTTACGGGTGACGTTCTGGTTGGTTCGTATCATGCCTGTCTTCTTTCTTTGTCCCCTAACAATCCATATCCTTGGCTGGAGCCAAATGAATGGTTATCCATTGCTCGGAATTTGAAAACACCTCCCGACCGTCACGCACACCAGCTAAGCAAACCAAAGCGCTTATGGGCAGAACTCGGGCGCCGCTGCTGGGAATCGGCCAAGTGGGGAGATTTTAATTGTTCCCAGGCTCGTCGCATCCACCTAATTTCCTCTAACGAGCACACACAAAGCAGCAAGGAGAGGCGCGGGATTGGATGGCAATTCAGTGTCTCATAATGCCAGATGAATTGTGGCTCCTGCTTCGCAGTATTGCATTTGCCGATGTCTGGGAGACGGTCTCCATGGATGCTAATTCAATTATGCTGAAACATAGAAGGAAATTGTCAGCCAAATTGCTGCCACGCTACCGAGCTGCACCTTGCCCACCCGTGTCCTCGGAGCCGCCGCCTGCTGAGTCAGCAGCAGACGGCTCTCCTAGGCCGAGGTCGACCAGGCGCCGCGCCCCACTTGGTACGGCGATTTGCTTCTTCAAGCAAACTTCCTGTCTTCGACTTCCAAGTGGAGAAAATATTTTTTGTTCATCTTTTCTCTCTATTTTTCTCCTGAAGCACCTCTTGTTACTTTCTCATCCATTCGTTTAACAAAATGACAAAAATACGTGACAAATTTAAAAGAACAGATGTTATTCAACCAGTAAATCTTGACTAAGCACCAACTGTGTGCCAGGTGCTATCCTAAGCACGAGAACACAGCAGGGGGAAACAGGCAAACCCCCAAGCCATCTGAAGTTTATGGTCCTGCCCCACATTCTAGGGAGTCTGGATTATTGGATGTCTCCAGTTCTTTGCTTTCTGGAATCTGGATAATGAAAACTCCAAGCAGAAAGAAGGGATTGTAAGAGAAATCATAAGTTAACTATAAGAGAACGGGATGCATAGGAAGAGAAAGAGAACACAAAACAGCTAGCACGGTTAGGTTTGGAGATGTAGGGAGTTTACAAAATAGAGGAAAGGATTTGGTGGAGTGGGCTGTGGAAACAGTAATGCGGTGAAAAAAGTGAATTTCAAGCTTTGCTCTATTTTATGAGTGGAATGCCTCTGGGCTTGGTGATTTTTTTAATTTTTTTTTAAAGAGACTTCAGAAAATGCAGATTTAAAGTGGCTCTTTTTTTTTTTTTAAATAAAATCAGTCAGTGAGTATTTATTGAGTGCCTACTATGTTCTAGGTGCAAGATAGATGCTGTCTTTGTCTTATTAGGCTTATAGTTCTGAGGGAAAGGCAGGCAGAGCACATGCTAGGTACAGAGAGGGATGAAAGTTCACTGGGAAGACAGCGGAGGCTTCACTGAGCAAATGGGAGTGATGCTGAGCCCTGAAGGCTTAGGAGTTTGTCAGGCAGAGAGAAGGGGGTGGGGCGTATGGAGAGTTTCAGACAGCTTTTGAGAAGGTTTCATGGAATGAAAGAATGCAGTTCACTTGGTGATACCTGCCCCATCAAAAGAAATAATTCTGACCCTGGGCTCAGTTGGTGGGAGCGTCATCCTGTACACCAAAGGGTTATGGGTTTGATCCCTGGTCAGGACACATACGTTGTGGCATTGATCCCTAGTCTGGGTGTGTAAGGGAGGCAACCAATTGATGTTCCTCCCCACCCCTCTCCCTCCTTCCCTTAAAAAAAAAAAAAATTGGTGAACATACCCTTGGGTGAGGATTAAAAAAAAGTTTTAAAAAAGCAATAATCCTGGGAACTCCTCCCCCAGACTCCTCTCAAGACCCAGTTTTCAGAAAGCAAGTAAAATCGAATGTTCTCCGAATTCGAAAGTGTGGGCATGAATCTGTCTCGCTCACCTCCTCGGCTGTCCCCTCTACTGCCACCACCATTGTCAAGGGGACAAGAGCTGAGATGAACCTGAGGTGGCTGGGGACGTGGAGTATAATTACTCTTCAGACAGGCTGTCTGGCTGTTAGAACTGGGGTTTCTTTGTGTCGGGGTCTGTGTGATGGTGACTTCAGGGCTAACGCAGGCTGGCCAGGTTTCACACAGGCTGCATTTATTAACCGCCTGCTGTGTACCCCATTCTCTGCCACATACTAGGAAATAAACATGAATGGCAGACATGGTTCCGTTTTTGCCGGTGTCGGGTAAAAAAGCCTTCACGAAGAGGAGAGGTGGTTAGGTAAAAAGACATTCACGGTATTGTCATGTCCTAGGAGCTCTGACAGTGTCAGTTTTTTGTTTGCTCCCAGGGTCCCTTGGGAAGGTCAGTCAGACTTGAGTTGGAGTATCGGCTGTGTCAAGTAATAGCTCTGTGACTTTGGACAAGTTAACTCTTCTGCATCTACATTGTTTCACCAGTAAAAATGAGGATTATGACACCCACCTCAGAGGACAGTACCGAGGGTTAGAGACAACCTGGGTGTCACCATCCTGAGGAACAGCGAGAAAGTAACCTCCTTCATTTCTCCACTGCCCATTGACAGAGCCGAGTTGAGCTGAAGCCCCCTCTGCCCCTGGGTAAAATCCTGAGCAACCTCCATCACTTTGCTGGTCATTCCTGGATCATAAAACGGCCAACAGTCATTTCTATTCACAGAGCGGTTCCATGTCAGTAATTAAAATATCGACTCAGAAGGAATGATTCAAACTCATTTGACGTTAAAGGTCCTTTCCAACAAACCAACTGGAAAAGACCTTCCTGAAATAATTGGAGGAATTTGAACACTGACCGAATAGTACGTGAAACTAAGGAATTCTTACTAATTGTGCAATGGTAAATACGGCGTGTGCAGATTCGCGTTGAGTTAATAAGGATGAGGTAATGTGATGGCTGAGACTTGCTTTTCAATAATAACCGGATGGCTTGGGGAAGAAGGGTTGGGGCACAGGTGAAACAAGCAGGGGCATGTTTCTTTTTATTATTTCCCCTGCTTTTATAAAGGGTTGAAAGCTTCTACAATGAAACATTTGAAAAAGATGTTAAAGCATCTCCTCCAGGCAACCACACATGTGACCGGCGGTTATATATATAGCACCTAAGACTAGATGGTATTTCTCATGTCATAGACATTACAGATCTATGTGTCTACCAAGTCACTGGCCAGGAAAAGTGGTGTATAGCTCTAATAAAAGCAGTATAGCCCTGGCTGGGGGGGCTCAGTTGGTTGGAACATCGTCCCCTACACCAGAAATTTGCAGATCTGATCCCCAGTCAGGGCACACACCTAGGCCGCGGGTTTGATCCTTGGTCAGGTCATATGTGGGTGGCAACCGACCGATGTTTCTCTCTCACATCAGTGTTTCTCTCCTTCTCTCTTTCCCATCCTTTCCTTCTCTAATTGTGTCCTTGGGTGAGGACTAAAAAATAATAATAATTGTTATCGTATGCCACTGCGGTTTTGCCCTTGTTTGTTATGCGGCATCATGGAGGCAGGCGATAGCTGATACAATGGTATGAGTAGAGCTGCCGAGGGAGGCGTTTTTGAGCAGAGGGCCCTCTCAAATTCTAGGTGACAAAGCCGACTGCCAGCTTGGCCTTGTCATGTGTATACATCTCTCCTGGAGGAAGACAGTTTTCCTTCCTTAAGCATTCTCTGTTTCCACTAAGATAGATTCCTCCTAGGCCTGTCAAAACTTTCCAGATTATAGTCCCACAAAGAGGGCTTCCTTTGGCAGCTTGTTAGGATAATTGAAATATGGGTAGAAACTCATTAAGCTCCCCTTCGTCAACATTCTTCCTCCCAGGCCCGCAGAAGCTGTGAGTTCTGTCACATCCCATTAGCACCATGTCTGGGTGGTGTCCACACCTTTCTGGGGGAATCAAACACACAGGGTTCACTTTCAAAGGAATATGCATTTATCCCCACAGAGAGGGATATGTTTATGGAAATTTAAAGACGTGCATACATCTGATGGGTGGATGATGGGAAAGAGAATGAGAAGACTTAAAATGCTTTGGAAGTAAAAGGAATCCTGCAGGTTGCCCTTCCACACAATAAAATTTAGCATTTGAAGTTTTCTCTGGGCCATCCCAAGTCCCCTTCTATTCTTACCTCATGCTGGCCTCCAGTGAAACCCTGCCTTTAGGGAGTGGATTGTAGAGTCAAAAAGGCTTTTGTTCCAACCCTGACGGGGCCAGAATAATAGTAGTTATAATGACAGTAGCTATTATTGAGCATGTTTTATTTGCCAGGCTTTGTGCTAAGAGTTTTATATAACTAATCCCATCTAAGCCTGGACAGGAAGCTCGCTGAACTCAGAGACGATGCTACTTATTTTGCTTTCCAGTATATATCAAACCCATAGCACAGCTCTCGGTATTAGATGTTCAGTACATGGTTAGTGAACCTGTGACTGAATGACAGCCTTGTGGGGTAGAGGGAAGTATTCCTATCTTTAAGAAGTGACCCAAGTTCCCACATCTAGTGAGTGGGAGGGGGCTGAGACCAGAGATGCTATTTGCAAATAGTTATCTCCTTTCTTCCCCACACTGCCTCTGGGGTGCCTGGAAAATGGGGTACCTATAATACAGCAGCTCCCACGTGGGGCTGTTGGGACAATTATGTAAAGTAGAGAGGATAAACAAGTAGGAAATAACCCAATAGGTACAAACACAAACGCTAGGTTTCTGCTGTCATTGTTCGTGTCTTTGTTTTCTATTAAAGTGTTTGTGAAGAGTGGGGGTGGGGGGTCGTGGAGGCCCAGAGGAGGCCTCGTGCATCACAGAGCCAAAACCCCACAGGTCCGATTGTGACCCCACCACATGACTGCTGCACCCCTCGTTTAAAACCATGTACAGTCCAGGCTGGCCCGTCCACCGCTCAGTGTTCTTGTAGCGCTGGGCTAGGATTGCCAGGAGAGAAAGAAGTGTGGGCATGGGAATAAAACAAACTCATCATTAAATGCTTTATATCAACAAACACCATATGCTTGTGCAAATCCCTCAACGACAATTAGTTTTTAAAAAATGTAACAACATGAAACTTGTCTCATATGATTGTTTTCAAGACAATTAAGATAATGCAGAAAGATGCCGAGCACTTGCTTGTGCTTAATAATAATAGCTAATAATAAGTAAAACTAACTGAGCACACACCATGTTCCAGGGCTTTCGATGCATCATTTCATTTTATATTCTCATCAAGGCTCTATGAGGAAACTGAGGGACAGAGAGGTTAAGCGGCTTGTCCAAGGCCGAGTGTCTAGTAGGAAGGCTAGTCACTCTTTGGATTGGACACATTCTCTGGAGGAAGGGAGGGCAGGCAGACCAGCGGGCCACCTTGAACTGGGACCACACCCCAGTCTTCTGTAAGCCTGAGCTTGGGTGGCTTGTAGATTGAGTCATTTCTGGCATGCCACGGCATTTGTAAGAAGCTACTCTTGTAACCCATTGGTTACAGGGTTGCTCTTGAAAGGATTGCTTTCACAATCTTCAGTGCAGAGGAAATGGCCCTTCTCCAAGGTTGTCTTTACAGGGGCATTGTGTTTTAGCAACTGTAGGAAGACAATTCTCCAAGGGAGATTATTTAAGATAATTGTGCTCTGATCAGTTAGACCTGGGGTTGTTTGGGGCGCCTCACACTAATCAACCCTGTTCTATTGGTGGTTTGTGGCTGGAAATCTCTATTGAGAAGGATTTCAGCAAAGATCTATGTGTCTGATTAGGAACATCTGCTGTGGGCAAGGGAAGGGGCATATATGTGTGACACGTGTCACCGACCCTGCCTTGTTTACATGCTCTGAAGTGGGACCCTAGGTGGGCAGTCGCACTTCCCTTTGTTGAAGTTTTGGGGTGCACCCCATGGGAGCCTCCACGTAGCACACACAATTACACATTCGCACAAAGAGATGTTGCTGTGTTGTCTGAACGATCATTTTACGCATCTGGCACTCCGATTGGTCACTGAACCTCCACCATGGGAACAGACCTTTCTCTAGATCTTTTCCTTTCATTCTCTTATTGGGTAGGAGTTATTATTTTCATTATCGAGAAGGGGAAACAAAAATGTTCAGAGAGGTGAACTAACTTGCTCGAAGCGGCGCAGCACCTGGTGCGGTGCCTGACACCTACGAGGCAGCGGGTAAGTTACATGCTGATCGATCAGCTAGGAAGCCATTCAGGCTGCAGGCTTTAGGCGTGGAGACTCTTGCTTCAACCTTGTCGCTATAGATACCTCTGATGAGGGCCTGGAGCTGTCTGTGTGCCACAGTGAATACAGAAATAAGTATCAGTCTCGGTGTTCAAGGAATCTGCAGTTTCATTCCCTTTCTCTCCTCCCCGCCAACTCTCAGAAGTCCAAATCTTCTGGAAAGCAAAAGAAATGATCACTGCATTTTATTTGGCTACAAAGCATGAAATGGTAAATTGCCTTTACGTTTTAAATTGCTGGCACCATCAGATTCACTATGAATACAAGTGTATCTTTTTGGGGTAATAGCCATTTTTATGCTGCTAATCTCGGAAGGAAATACGGCTCAGAGAGCAGGCCGACGATGAGTTCGGTAGCAGTCTCGAGACTGATGTGGTCCAGAGGAAGCCCCAGAGTCTCTCTGGGCCTGTTTTCTCCCTAAGAAATTATATTCAGTCTGTGTCTTGGTAACCACAGCAGGGGAGAGTTGAGAAAACCTAATAAGGAGTCTCAAGGCAAACTTAAAGTGTTTGCAAAAAAACAAAATAATGAGAATGCTGCATGAAAAATTCCCTCGGTGTTGGCAGTAAGTCCCATCTATTTGTTCGGCCCTCAACACTCCTTCAGATCTCCTTGCTCATGTGATCGTCTCAATAAACCTGAAGGTTGGTGGGATGGTGGGATGGTGGAAACAAAGGGTCAGGAAAGTGAAGCAATTTGCCCAACGTCACATAGCCTCAAAAGGGGCAGATCTCCAACACGCGTCTAGCTGGGTCCCGGGGGCCTCACAGCATTCTCGCACTGAGGAGGGAAGCGTAGTTCAGGAGCCCTTCCTCACAAAGCCAGTGTTTGTTGAGTGAATGCAAGTGACGGAGTGAGATGGTGGGTGAATCAACTCCCATAACCCTTTCCAGGAACAGTGTCACTGAGTGTGTCAAAAGCCTTAAAATTACAGATCTCCTCTGGCCCCATTCATTCTCCCTTTTATGAATTTATCCCAAGGAAATAGGCAAATAAGATGTGAAGATATGATATCCAGATGCTCATATCAATATTACCTATAGGAGCCAAAAAAGTGTATATAACCTAAATATCCATGAGTAGGGCATTGGTTTAAGTAAATGAATGGAGATATATAATGGTATGCCTGTTTTCTGGGCTTTAAAACACTGTATTTGAGCAATAAAAGAAAGTACACAGCGGCTTAGCAACAGTGGTTTCATTGCAGCTTTTATTAAAAGAACAAAAAGAATGCAAACTTAAGGGCCCTAGCCAGCTAGCTCAGTTGGTTAAAGCGTCATCCTGATACACCAAGGTTGCAGGTTCGATCCCCAGTCAGGACACATGGAAAGAATGCATAATGTTTTGTTTTTTTCTCCCTCCTTCCTCTCTCTCTCTAAAATCAATCAGTAAATTTAATTTAATTTAATTTATTTATTTTTAGACAGAGGGGAAGGGTGAGAGAAAGAGAGGGAAAGAAACATCAATGTGTGGTTGCCTCTCACGTGCCGCCTCCTAGGGACCTGGCCCGCAACCCAGGCATGTGCCCTGACTGGGAATCAAACTGGTGACCCTTTGGTTTGCAGGCTGGCACTCAATCCACTGAGCCACACCAGCCAGGGCAATAAATAATTTTTTTTTAAAGTAAACTTAAATGTCCAACAAGTATTTGGATTTGCAAATGCACTGGAGTACTATTTTTTTGTTTGTTTGTTTTTTGTTTTTAAAGAACAATGCAGATGGTTCTTTATGGACCTGGAAAGAAGTTCACAGTATAGAAATATAGTGGGCAATGCAATGAATTGAGTAAGTATACCATGACCTCTCTCTTTCACTCCACATACCTGTAAGGATATGGGTGAAAATATAGCAGAGGTATCTTTGGATGATGGGGCGCAGTGATTCTTCTTAGAGGTGCTTATGAGATGGTAATAACCCTCACTGTGCTCTTACTGTGAGCTCTGTGTGACTGTGCTCCGCTCACAGACCTGACCCACCACGAACCCAGCACAGCCCACGTGGCCACTATTACCGCATCAAAGGGACAAGAACCCCAGGCATGGGGCTGACTGGGAAGAACAGAAAAGGAACAGGAGGTGCCTACCCTTGATTAGTACCAGGCACCTAATACCCAGCATCACACTGACTCTTGCACCAAGAATGCAGAGTAAATATTATCTCTAGCTCAACTATGTGACAGCTGAAGCTCAGAGAGGTTGAAGAGCTCGCGCGACTTCACCCAGCCTGTCAGTGGAGCCCGAATGGCTCCAAATGCACACGTTGGTCACCTTGTCCCCTTGCTCAGCATAGGTACATCTGAGCAACAAGGCCATGGCCAAACCCAGTGACAAGCAGAGGTCATGGGAGTTTGGAAGGGCCTGTTTATCATGGCACCCAACCTGGCCTTACAGGAAGTGGAGGAAGGGTCTGGTTGGGACCCTGGGGTCCTTGTCCTAAGCCAGCTCTGGGGTAGTGGTGAGTGTGTGGCTTCCAGGCCCTGTCTCTGGCTTTGCACGTGGGACAAAGCAGCAGTACCAGCTTTGCACAGTGGTGGCGACAGACCCCACCCTGCCCCCTCTGACTTCCTGGGTAATCTTAGGCAAGTGGCTCCGTCTCTTGAAGCCTTAGTTTCTTTACCTGTAAAGTAGAGTTAAAGAGGCCCATCTTTATGGGGTTTTTGCAAGGTTAGAAATAATATTTGCAAAATGACTGGCGCAGAGTAGGCCTTCACATAGAGAAGATATGTTTATTGCTTTTAGAGAAAGGAAGGAGGTGGAGGGAGAGAGAGAGAGTGAAACACTGTTCAGTTGCCTCCTGTACGCACCCTGACCAGGGATTGAACTCGAAGCCTCGGTTATGTGCCCTGACGGGGAATCAAATCCGCAACCTTTGGGGTACAGGATGATGTTCCAACCAACTGAGCCACCTGGTCAGGGCAAGAAGTTGCTTTTTAATTCATTCTAAAAATATAGAGGTGATGATACTCGGGGAACCTACAGCCTTCGTGAAGCCGGTGACAGGCCGGGAGGCACGTGTGTAGTTTGGAGCTCTGAGGAAAAGCACTTCCTGTTTTCTTTGACAAATTAAAGTCAATTCCACCTTCAAATCCCTCTCTGCAGATGCGTGGAAAGATGGTATTTAATTGATCATAACATGCTCAGCCTCTCAGTCAGGCTCTTTCCACCTCTTGCTTATCACTGCTGATTACTGGAGATATTTTTATGCAAACAGCAAGTGGCTCCTGCCTATAAGTTGACCCATCCGCCCTCCCACTCCCCGCTCTCCCTGTCCTCCCGGAGCCATCCAGCCACCTTGGAGGCTAATCAGTTGAAGACCCACGTGCCTGCTGAGCTGCGAGGTCCCCAGAGGGTGGAGCTGGGGTGGGAGACACTGGACTGGCTGCTGAGAAAGGGGCAAAACTCTACATCCCCTGTTTCTCTGCAGCCACCATCCCATTCTCCACATGCTGCCTGTGGCACCCATCAGGAGAGACTCGTTTTCAAAGGTGGCAGCCCTGTGTCCCACCCCTGACAGGTAGCTCCAGAGGAGGAAGGGTTAATCCTAAAATCAGTGCATCTCTGTTTGCAGATGACAGGATGACACCTAGGTAATGCATCCCTTCCTTCCGTGGCAGCCTCCTGGGCACATGTGGTATTGGAATTCCGGGCTTTCACTGTGGCCCGTGGTCCTCCTCTGCTCCAGCAGACCGAACTTAGACCACGGTGTGTCAGTGAGGGCGGGAGTGTACCTCACTGTCCTGTCCATCCCCATTCTTAGCATAGTTCTGGCAATGAGTGGGCGCTCTGTTTGGGGACCTCAGGTCATTCCGTGAAGAAGATGTGCGAGCGCTGAGAATAAGTCCACAGATTTAAACGATTTGTATTCTTGAAAGGTGTGGGCTTCATCTTAAAGGCCCTGTGGAGTTTTAAGAGGAGGGAGTGAAGTTACCAGATTTGTATTTTACGGAGATCGCCCGGTGGAGCGTGAACAAGCGGAGACAGGAAGACTAGGAGGCTGTTGCAGTAATAACCCCGGAGGGGCCGCGGCCCGGGCTAGGGTGGTGGTCCAGGTGCAGAAAGCTCCTGCAGGCTCTTGCAGCCTTCTGTGCTCACTCTAGGCAGGCCCTTTGGTGTCGCCTAGCCTCCCCTTAGACTGTCTGCAGACGGACCACGCGGCCTCCGATGGCGACCCGTACACACCGAACTCCCGCGCCTCTCAGCCTCGGCGTGTCCCTCGTCCACGGCAGTGTGCTTGGTGCTCCTCAGAGGAAGCATCTTAGGGGCGGCCCTCAACCAGCAAGGAAGAGGAATAGGTGCCTTGCCCTTCAGTGGGGCAGTTTTGAAGGGTGGTCCGCAGTGCCTACCAGAAGCCCCCAGCGGGCTGAAACCCCAGTAGCCCAGGGGTGATCAGCTCCTCATGGTCTCCTGTATGGTCTCCCCTTTCCTGTTTCACTTTCCCCGCTCCCTTGCCCTGCATCCTGGGATTGTTTCCAATTAAGTTTCTTGCACCCTAATTCTCCTCTCAGGGCCTATTTTTAGAGGAACCCCAAAAGAAGAAAATGGCATTTTATTATAATTTTCTATTATAGTGAGTGGATAAACATACATATTCATCGATGTAGTCATCCGTTCATGCTGTAAGGTGGTACCTGTATTTTTAACGTAAATGATGCTTTACAAAGAGGAGATAGCTCCGTGGGATCCTAAGTCCTACGGAGACTTTCTCTGGTGGAGCATTTAGTCGTTGACACTATTGCCGTGGGCAGACCCCAAATGCCAGGACGAGGCTTGGAACGGCCCCTGGTTTTAAATTTCCAAAGTCAAGCAGCAAAGGGTTCTGAGAAAATGAGATATCCATTCCAGAAGGCCCCAGCTGTCCGCTCTGATTGGTGGTACTGGGGCAGGCCCCATCGAAGGTGTCCGCATTCAGGCTTCGTCTGCCTGGGAGGGTGCGCATGCATTTGTCCAGAGGGAATGGACTTGGATGTGGCTCAGCTGGTTGGGCATCACCCCGCACACCAAAAAGGCTGCCCGTTTGACTCCTGGTCAGGGCACACGCCTGGGTTGCGGGCTCTGGGCTCTGCCCACATTGGGGTGCTTACAGGAGGCAGAAGGCAACCAATTGATGTCTCTCTCCTCCTCTTTCCCCCTCCCTTCCCCCTCTCTAAAATAAAATTAAAACTTTTTTTTTTTTTAATAAAGGGAATGAACTTTGTGGCTGGTGAGGAATTGATATATCCTTTTATTTTTTTTGAAAATATCCTAGTCTTTAAAAAAAAAGTGACCTTCAATCCCCTTGACTTTAGTGGCAAAGAAATGCTCTATATTTCAAGTTTATTGGGAAAATTTGGGGGGCTTGGGTAAGGACACATCAGCCATGCTGTGTATCCCTGTGCTCCTCAGCCAGGAGTGGCTTTGCACCCAAGAGACATTTGATAATGTCTGGAGTTGCTTTCGGCATTACAGCCAGAGGGAGGTGCCATTGGCATCTAGTGGACAGAGAGACCAGGGATGCTGCTCAGTGTCCCACAGTGCACAGGACAGCCCCATGGCCAAGGATCCTCCAGCCCAAAGGTCAATAGTGAGAGACCCTGCCTCAGGTGACGCTGCATCCCAGCTTCTGTGTCCCCGTCCAGGCTTGGGGAGGGAAGAGTGCCAACCATAGGGCATTCCCGGGGATCCCAGCACTGCTGAAGTCCTGTGTGTCTGTTTTCGCTTTAGGAGGTAAGATGGCTGTTGTGCGGGGACACACAGAGCCATTGTTAAGGACCTTGTTTCAAGTTGGTCTCAACGGCGGGGAGTTTTAACAACAATCAAAGCTTACCACGAAGGGAAATTTGGTATCACCATAAAAAAATCAGAGTCTCTTAGCTTTAGTTTTTGTCGTTGTCATCGTTGAACTTTCTGGCTTTGTTACTTGGCCAGTCATTTCCAGGGGATGGATATTACAGAATTCTTCAATTTTCTTTATTAGTAGACTTGGTGTTTTGCCACCTTGGCCCAATCTGGGAGCATGCCATTCCTGAGTTTCCTTCTCTGCTACACTTCTCTCCCACTCAGCAAAGATGCCCTGCCCTGCACTATGAACGGGAAGTGTTGAAATTCCAGTCGCGTCTCTCCTCAGTTCGGTCTGATTTTCGGAAATTACAGTAAATCAGTGGCACTGAAAATTGGCCAATTTTTTTTCCGGAGGTGTTGGCTTGGCTTGATGAGAAAGCAAAAACAAATGGAGTTTTATAAATGTAACTAATCAGGAAGTTAAAGAGAGGTTAACCCTAATGGATTAATCAAGTTCCGCGGGGAAGTGGGAAGCAAAGGCCGGGGGGAGAGAAGCTGGCAGTGACGGGACAGGCTTTTGTCCAGACGGGTTTAATAAGCCCCGCACTGCAACCAGCGTTTGGAGTGTCTGGGGCTTTTTCTGTCTCTGTCCCTGTCCATTCTTTCTTGTCAGAGAGTCGTGAGCCACACAAAGGTTGCAGCCTGGTGTGCAGAGCAGAGAGAAGACCTCAGTTCTGGTTTCTGATTCTGCCGCTTGCTAGTCGTGTGATCTTAGAGACACTCCTTCACTCTTCGAGCTGATGGAGGCTCGTCTGTAAAAGGGGAGAAGTGTTCCAATTTTCCAACATGATAAGGCTTGTCAAGGTCAACAGAAGGAGTAGTAGTAGTATGCCAGAAGTGGAGGTGCAGGCAGAGAGGGAAGATAGCCCAGTCCCCACGAGGGCCTCGGGAGGCCGTCTCCTCCAAACGAGGGCTGCCACTTAGTCAGTGTAGATGTGGAGCCCTACTCTTTCTCTCCGGGAGGCCTAGGTGTCCATCCTCACACAAGTGGCTCAGACTGGACTCACACTGACGAGGACTGGTTGTAATTAGTGCCCGTGACTGCAAGGAATCTTAATAGAGTTATTAATTATATACATTTCTGTTTATAGGAGAATAGTACCATTAGCCCCATTAAGCACCATTATCAATGCATGATCTAATAATTTCAATATAATGAAACTAATATATTTCACAGGAATGGAAGGAAATATTCCACATCTGCTCCAAATTGGATTATTCTTAGCCAGGAAGTCCTTGAAACAGCGATAATAGCTGTTCTGATTTTTATCACATTTAATTGGTACAGTGCTTTACAGTTTATATATCATTTTCACATTCCTTTATAACCTGTTTCACTTCTCCAGAAATTTGAAGAGGGAATAGGTCAGAGAAAATGGAGTGTACTAATTGAGAATATTTTGGTTGCATGCAAAGCAGAAAACCCAACCTACATTGTTTAAGGAAAAAAATGAATCGGGGGAGATGGGAATAGTAAGATTGCTGGTTCGCATAACTGAATTGCCCTGGGACCTTCTGATTCAGGAGTGGTTTGATCCAGGGGGTTCGTGCTGTCATGAAGGATCTGGCTTTGTTCTGTACTGCTTCGTTGGCTTCATCTTGAGATTGACTCATAGTGGCCTCTGATTCGCATATCCTCACGTCACAGTGCCCACAAGGGAGACAGATGAGCTCTTCTGGAAGGTCTCAGGGAGGGCAGAACC
Organism: Mormoops blainvillei; assembly: GCA_004026545.1. Taxonomy (NCBI): domain Eukaryota; kingdom Metazoa; phylum Chordata; class Mammalia; order Chiroptera; family Mormoopidae; genus Mormoops; species Mormoops blainvillei. The sequence goes on from PVJD01008602.1 coordinate 63,784, forward strand.
CTGGTTTGTCTCAGAATCCTCTCCTCATATCCCATTGGTGTGAACTGGGTCAGGTGCCCATCCCTCAATCAATCACAGTGGCTGGAGGATATATGCACTTATTCATTTAAGCCAATCAGGACCCACCCTAGAGCTGAGGGTAGGATGAATTCCACTGAAAACAACAGAGCTGAAGATGGGGTGGGGTGGGGGGAGATATCCACAGGAAACTATGAATGAATGCTCTTGGTGGGAAAGGGAGAAGTGATCTGGGGAAACAACCTAGAGGTGTCCATTGCACAGTGATTTGAGGGAGTTAAGGGGCACATGCAAAGTCACACACTCTGACATGTGGGACCAAGCTGTCAATTTAGAGTTTTGCCTCAAATCGTGTACTGAAAACATCAGGGTTCTCTAGAAACCTGAAGGATTTCCCTACTACCTTCAAAGTTATCTGCCAGCACTGTTCTTAGAAAAACACTGGGAAACCCATGAGCATCATTCTGAGCCAGGAACTTCCTGTCCATGAACATTCAAAACATAGAGCCCAAACTCCAGACCCTAAAGGAAGCGAGAGTATACTTGGCATTGTCCTGAGTACATAGGAATTCCTGTCCACGTTATCACAGGAAGTAGCTGGACAGAAGCAGGGTTCGCAGTCCCGCACCCTCGTAAGTCAATCAGCAATCACCTCCCTGGAAAAACCTCACTTTGCTTTTTCTAGGATTCCCGTTCACTTTCATAAGAATTACCTACCATTGCAGTGCTGGGAACTGTGGGAACTGCCTGACATTAATACAGGTAGCTCCCTACAAGGTAGGTGACATTAGTGTCTCTATTTTACAAAACAGAACACTGTGACCCCAAGAGCTGTGGTAGCGATTCCAAGGTCACTCAGTTAGTGAGTGTTGAGAGTGGGATTTGGGCCCATGCCTGCACCATGTGCTCCTCACCGGGCACCCAACACGAGGACGCGTCTTGGTCTCATTGGGAAGCAGGCGGAGCACGGTAGAGGGCACAGTTCTCTCCTGCCTGGATTTGACGTCTGTGCCCCCTTTCCTGGTGCCCGTCGCTCAGATCCAGGAATAAAAACCTTGACTGAAAGGCTTGTCCAGCGATACAGCTCTAACAGGGCTACCTGCTCAGGACACAGAAAGTACCGACAGGAAACATCTGCCCTGGAAACACCCGTGCTTCTGTTGATTGAAATGTACAAACGGAAGTGCTGTCCTCGAGCTCGGGGGAATTCTGAGCCGAGATTACGGTACCGTGTGGCCAACCGCGTCCTGCAGAGCTGGAAATGGGAGAGCCGGGGTGGCTTCCCAACTGGGACCCTTTGGTCATAATAACCATCAGTCTCTGATATTATTCAGGAAGAAGCTGGAGTTGTCCCTGGCTGTTCTGTCAGATGGATAATTGAATTTCTTCTAGGAAGAAGGACTTTGAGTGGTGGTCTCTAGGTAAACTTAACGTAGAAAAGCCAGACCCACCGGGGCATTTGTGTGTGTGGGCACTGTGAGAGTGGGCTTGTGTGCGTACAGTGAACACATCACAGGAAGAGTGCTCACATCGCGTAAGATTTCTCACAAGATTCCCCCAAACCCTGACTTTCCGCCAGGGTGCTTCAGATAGAATTTGGGTTACAAAGTCAACTTGGATTGACATCGCTACAGGCTTTCAGTGATGCGCATACTGGGTGAACGTGGGTCTTCTTTCCTTCTTCCCGCCCTTTCTTCCTCTCTTCTTGTCTCACTCCCTTTCCCTCCTTCGTTCCATCCTCTCATTGAACAAACTGTGGCTGAGCACCTGTTGTGGGCTGGATACTGTGCTGGGGGTTCGGTGGTCAGAGATGAGTAAACAGAGTCTGGGGGTGGGGAGTGGGGATGGGTGGGCATCAGGAGCAGCGATTCCCCCTTCCCCACGGGGGTCAGTGGGAAATATTAGCAGGCGTTTTGGTTGTCACAGCTGGGGAGCGGGCACTAGTGACAGCTAGCAGGCAGAGGCCCAGGATGATGCTCACCGTCTCCCTCTGCACAGGACAGTCCCACAAAACAAGGAATTATCTGGCCTAAAATGTCGATGGGACCGAGGTTGAGAAATCTGATCTATAACACAGTAGGAAGACTTGGACTTCACTGTGTTTGGGTGGCTCTGCCTGTCATCGGCAGATGACCTCGGGTACGTCCCTGCACCTCTTTGAGTTTAAGTTTACCATCCATCGCAGGAAACAAAAACAGTGCCCTCTTTGTAATGATCGCAGGGAGTTGGGGCATAAGTCATGCCGCCTAGTACCTGGCACACAGCGGGTCCCAAGAAACAGTAGCCGCTTGGCTTTTCTAAGCCCAGGCCTCTGTGGCCCCAGAGCTACCCGTGGGTCCTGGCAAACGTGAATTCCAAAGCTACCATTTCCTCTATGAGGAAACCCAGGGATTGTCATGCTCTTTTCCCTTCGTGGAATGTACTGAAATGTACCGATTTATATGTTTAATGACTGAATACCCCCGCCCACCCCCTAGGCCACAAACTCCATGAGGGCAGGGGCTGTATTTTCTGTTTGTCTTTGCTGTAGTCCCGCCACCCAGGTCCAGTGTTGGGCCAGGTGGTATCTGTTTAATAATTGGAACCCGACTGCCTAAGTTGAAATCCTGGCTTCTCCACTTACGAGCTGTGACCTTGAACAAGTTATTTAACCTTTCTATGCCTCGCTTTCCTGCTCTATAAAGTGGGGGATAGAATCCACCACGGAGCATTACGGAGAGGGTTAAATAAACCGCTGTATGTGTCTTGGGCCTGGCACCTGGTTGGTACTGATAAGGATTAACTGTTATTATCACCACCATGACTTTGCTGCTGTTTTTACTCAGTGCCGCTCTGTCATGGATGCCAGTGCACAGGGGTGAACCTACCCCTGCCTTTGGGGAGCGTTTGTTTCTGTGAATCATTTGGAGAGAGATGCGAGTTTGCAGAGAAGCTGGCAGTTCATCTAAGCAGGAAAGCCGAAGCCAAAAGTGATTTCTTGTGGGAGGTTCACGAGAGGGCCCCTTGAGTCACCAAGCAGCTTTTCTCTCTCACCTGGAAGAAATGAGAATTGATTTGAAGCACGTCCCATCGGAAAAGGTCTGTCGGTTGCCAGGACCAGTGCATGTTGTCAAGGATGCTTTTGGTCTTTGGTCCAGGGAGGAAGTAACTCACGATGACCTGCTTGTCCAGGGAGCGAGGTGGACGCAGTGGAGGCCAAGCGGGGGGCCTGCCAGACTAGACTGCTCCCCTGGGTAGCTGGATGGGAAGAAAATCAAGGGGCTGATAGGAACTGAGAAACGAGGAGAGACGACCCCGTTAGAACCAGTCAGGGAGGAAAATGGGGCTGGGAAGAGGGGCAAGAGACGAAAGAGAATCAGAGGGGGACAAAGAGGGGTTTGGACCCTAGGAGATGGGGAGCAAACAACAACAATAATAATAGCCCCCACCCATAAGTGCCTACTGCGCACCAGGCACTTCACACACCTCCGCTCATTTAATTCTTGTGACGACCTTATGTGTCAGCCCTCATCAACCTGCCATTGACTTAAAAAAAAAGAAAAGATCACACTTTCTGTATTCATTCATGCATTTGTTTATTCAAAACTGCTCACTGAGGACCTAGCATATGGCAGACGCTGTTCTAGGCACTGGGGATACAGCAGAAAAGCGGACAGACCGTAACATCTTACTCCCTGTGCATAAAGCAGACATTTTCACGGGCTAAGGGTCGACAACAATAACAAATAAACAAATATATCTGATAAGTCAGATGGTGAGGAGTGCTATGGGAAAAACAAAGCATGGGGTGTGGGTGGTGAGTCTGAGGGTAGGGCAAGGTTGCAGTTTTAAGAAGTGTGGTCAGCCTGGCTGGTGTGGCTCAGTGGGTTGAGCACCGGCCTGCGAACCAAAGGGTTGCCGGTTCGATTCCCAGTCAGGGCACATGCCTGGGTTGCGGGCCAGGTCCCCAGTAGAGGTGCCTAAGAGGCAACCACACACTGATGTTTCCCTCCCTCTCTTCCTCCCTCCCCATCTCTAGAAATGAATAAATAAAATCTTAAAAAAAAAAAAAGAAGTGTGGTTAGGAAAAGCCTCCCTGGGAAGGGACTTCTGGGAAGGGACTTTTGAATAAGACTCAGAAAAGGCAAAAACTGAGCTAGTTACAGTTTGGAGAAGAGTGTAACAGGAAGAGAGGACAGCGAATGCAAAGGCTCCGAGGCAGGAGCCTGCCTGGTGGGCTGGAGAACAAACTGCCCCCAGGAAGCCGGCGGCCAGGGCAGAGTGACTGAGGGGAGACAGGGCGCAGGTGTCGGGCCCCGTGGGCCTCACGGCCGTCGGAAGGGCTCTGGCTTGTGTTCTGAGTGAATCCACTGCTGAGTCTTGAGCAGGAAAGTAATCTGATCTGACTTAGGTTTTAACCTTTCCTCTGGCTGTTGTGTTTGAGAAGAGTCTGATAGGAGCAAAGGCGGAGGCAGGGGGACCAGTCAGGGGGCTTCTGCAAGGGCCCCCGTGACAGATGACGGCAGCTCAGGCCAGGCGGTAACAGTGGGTGAGGCACGTGAAGGTGGAGGGGTTCTGTATCCGACCCCTTTTAGCCCGAGTCCCAGCCTGCCTCTGCCAGATATGAAGCTGCTCCCTGTCCCACCAGGCACCCTCCAGCTCTCCCCTGTGCCCAGAAGACCGAAGGGCAGGGGGCCTCACCGCAGGGCGTCGGGCTGTTCTTGTCTCCTGTTCTGACTCCATACGTCCTCAGCCACGGGAGGCCCCTGGAGTAGTGACCTGGCCACCACCATGCTCATTATGAGAACAGCAGCGTCCATGCCACCTGAAAACAAAAGGCCAGAGTGAGAGGCAACAAGCATTTATTTGTGACCCAAAAGAAGAGGTATTCTGGAGGCACTGATCCGGGCAGAGACCCCAATGGCGTTCCAAAGAAAAGGAAAAAAAGTCGAGCTTTTATGGTTAAAAAAGGCATCTTCTTGAGGAGAATCAGCCTTGCATTCTTAGCCTCTGGATTGGCCCAAGATGGTGAGCGGGATGTGGAACATTCTGTCCCAGATTCTTCAGATGGCTGTCTGTGGACCTTCTGTACATCCAGGCATTGGCGCACAACTGGGAAGTTCAAAGCTTAAGCCCTCAGGCAAGACAAAGTGAAATAATACCGTTTCTTCCGTTTCCGTCCACTCGGATTTAAGTAGGTTTGTTAGCGACTCTCTTTTCTTTCTTCACTCCTTCCTCACCAGGGAGCCACCTCGGGTGCTCCCAAAGCTTCCAGTCTTGGGGCTGCGGGGTGGTACCACGTGTCATGAAGTGGTGAGGAGAAAGGCCCCCGGGCTTCACAGCTGTTTGCTTGTGCCCACATAGCAGAGGCTTCGTCAATGCTTCTGTCAGCCTCTGGCCCCCCATCTCTCTGCCACGGGAGCCTCGCTGCAGGCCTCAGGCTCAGTGGGGGGCCAGTTTTCCAGGTGAATCGGTGCAATCTCAGAAAGGCTTAGTGATTTGTCCGCGGCCATCTCCTTTGTATTCAAATCCTCTAGGATTCTGTTTTCTCCTGTAACCAAAGACCCCAGCCCCACAGTGCCCATTTTTACCAAATCCAAAATGACATGAAATGATTGAAAATGGTGCAGAATATTCCAAAATGGAACATTTGTGTCTAAAAACCTTGGATGTAGTGGGGCTACATCCAAGTAGCCATTTTTTAGTCATTCAACAAACCTTGACTGAGCATCTAATATCTATCAGGCCAAGAAGTTCCCTCTCCGTTGCGGGAAACGGACAAGTGAAGAGATGAGTTCGGTTTTGCTTTGGATGTTTGGAGAGAGTTCTGGGCCACTCCTTAATAGGAAAGGACGGAGCCGAAAATAGGACTTAATCCCTGTCTCGCTGGGGTGAGTGGTGGAAGCAACAGCAGGAAGGCACCGTTGTAGTGTTGGGCAAACTAGGGTTCAAATCCTGCATTCACCAGGGACCAGCTGGGTGACCCATGTTCCCTTAGGTCCCTCTAGCACTGGACACATGGGGCCAAGGTTTGACACAGGGTGAGTGGTCCATAAATGACCACTGTTATTACTGGGTGGACCAGGGAGCTTGAATACAGAAAATTCCGCCCCGCGCCCCCTTTGCCTGAGGCATCAGTTTTAGGGGGAGAATAGAAGCTCCAAAAGTTCTAAATATGGAGTGGTCCTCTGTCCCCAACCAACTGACAGAGCTCATCACCAGCTCCCTTGAACTCTGCCTGAGAAAGCTCCCCCAGATGCAGAGATGCGAAACCCTTCATGATTGCTAGAGACTTCCCGTTTCACTTTTCATGCGCCACTGTCTACGGATGACGAAGGCTCATACTGCAGCTCCTTTTCTAGGTGATGAAAGGGATTGTGTTTTCCAAAAGAAAGAATTGACATCCAGGGTGACGGTGGGAAGAGGGACAGGTGGGCATGTTTGGGTGTTAAGACAGAATATTTGAAATCCTGGAAAACTGGGGGAGGGGTGTTTGATCACTAGCCTTTGTCCACTCACAGACTGGAGGGGTCTGGAGATTTGAGAACCCTGGTCTGTTATCTCAACAGACTGTAGACTCCCCGGGGCTGGGAACCAGGCCTTTGAAAACTTCTTAACCCCATGGGACCTTGAAAAGAAGCTTCATACAGAGGCAGGCAGATTCCTGTTCTTTTATTGGGCACTTACTATATTCGGGGAACCATGCTAAGTACTTGATCATTATCATCTCAGTAAATGAGTAAATAAATAAAAATAAATAAAAAGTGAAAAACAAGCCCAGATGGTAAGTACTATTATTATTTTTACTCTTACTACTATTTTATTGAAGATAAAATTGAGGCAACGATAGAGAGGGGTTTGAATCTAAGTATGTGTGAGTTTATTCTGTTATTCTGATGTTATGCTGAACTTGAAGCCTGTTAGGTTTGGGTCAGAGTGCCAGCCTTCTCTTACCAGCTGTATGACCTTGAGCAAATCACTTAACCTTTCTGAGTCTGAGCCCCTCATCTGTAGAACAGAGGTAATATCAGGCATCCTAGGGTTGTCGTTAGCTATATAAAAGAAAATATGGAAGGTGCCTGGCATTGCGTCTGTCAATAGTGGCCACTCCAAAACACGAGATCCTTCTCAACTCGTAATAAAAATTTATTGAAAGAATGATGATTTCTCTCCTTCTCGGTATGCAGAGGGTTAACTTAGAGCCTCGGGCTGTCTGCATGTCTCTGATCCTGG
>PVJD01008603.1:0-70934 GCA_004026545.1 Mormoops blainvillei
TATATATATATATATTTACTTATTTATTTATTTAGTCTTGGCAAGCCTGTTACATTGTGAGGGGCAGATCCTTAGGTGTTCACCAGTGTGGGACAACCCACGTCACTACCTTGTGGCGCTGTATGTGGGGGAGGGGTCCGAGATGGAACAGTGCCGCTTGCTTGGCTTTTGGCTGGCTCTCAGTCGCTTTCCCTGCTATCCACAAGCAAATTGGGCCCTTCCGGTGCTGATTCCCAGGTGGGTGGGTTTGTGTATGTTCTGGGACCCTGTGGGTCTCTCAAACGAACTCTCCTGTGAGACTGGCAGTTTCTCCCACTGCTGCAACCACCACAGCTTTTTACCAGTTGAGGTTTTGAGGCTCTCTTTTCCCGCGCTGGAACCCTGGGTTGCATGGTCTCTCACTCCCCAGTTGTTCCTCCTGGTTTATCTGCACGCAAATGTGGGAATGCGCGGTCTGCCAGCCACAGCCTTGCTGCGCATCCTCTCCACCCTGGGTGCCTGTCTCCACCCCTCTTATCAGTCTGAATGAATGTTTCTTTAATTCCTTGGTTGTTATACTTCCATAGGTTTTGATTTTCTGGCAGTTCTGGTTTTTGTTTTTTTTTTAATTTGTTTTCCTTCTTTTGGTTTGCGAGGAGACAAAGTGTATCTACCTATGCCTCCATCTTGGCTGGAAGTCTCTATCTCTGGAAATTCTTAAAGACTACTTTATCTGATATTAATATACAGGGTCCAGCAGAAGTAACACCTGCTTGAATGTGGTTGGTAGGGTAATAATATAGGTGTAATAAGTTATGGTTTTAATTTGAACATTTCACCTAAAATGTCATATAGTGTGCTAGGGTATGATATTGTTATCTTACAGAATTACATGCTTATGATTTTATAAGAAAAGATTTTGTAATAAACAAGGGGAATTACTAGACCCTGTAGATACTCCAGCTTTCTGACAGTTTGCATGATATATAGCCTTCTATCCTTTTGCTTTGTATGCATTTTTGTATTTAAAGTTTATCTCTTATAGAATACATATAATTGGGTCTTGCTTTTTCATCCCATCAGACAACCTCTGCCATTTAATTGGAATGCTCAGTCTGTTACATTTATTGATGTAGTTGGATTTGATTTTCCATTTTTCTCCCTCATTTGAGATTGGTCTGTAGCTTTATTTCTTTGGTGCTATTTTTATCAGATTAAAGATCAATGTTATATTCACATCAAAACTCATTTCTTTAACTAAAACACTAATTTTATGAGGCAACTATAACAATAATCAAACCTGATAAAAGAGGCACTAAAAAAGATTATTAGTGTCTTTTGGGCCTGATACTTTTTTATACAATAGTTTATAACTTATGTTTAATACAGAAATTGGTTATAGTTTTCTTTCTATACTGAAATCAATTTTGTTAAATGCTTTTTCCTAGGAAATTATCCATTTAATCTGTATTGTCAAGTTATTTATGCCAAATTGTGTAAAGTAAGCTCTTATGATTTGTATGTATGCTTCTCTTTGTCTTTTTTACATTCCTTTCTCTCCTTCTACTCCCCCCAAACCCTTTTTCTGACTAGCTTTTCAGCCTCTCAGCTGCCTCTTCCAGAATTCAGATTCCACCAGAAACTCACTTTTACAGATTTCTTCCTTCTTCTGATTCTTGGCCTCTTGATTCTTCACTGCCTTGGTAATTCTTCATTGCCATAGCACAGATCTTTTATATTTTGTCCTGATTTCTAGACCTCAGCAAGAGGGTTGAATGACATACTCTACCATTTTACTGGGAACACAACTCCTCCATGTCTTTTCTCTCTCTCTCTCTCTCTCTCTCTCTCTCTCTCTCTCTCTCTCACACACACACACACACACACACACACACACACACACACAAAGCCTTCACAGAAATTTTGTGTAAAAAAATAAATTCACTCTCTGCCCTGACTGGTGTGCCTCTTGTTTGGACATTGTCCTGCAAAGAAAAAGATCCTCAATTCCAGTCAGGGCACATGCCTGAGTTGCAGGCTCGGTCCCCAGTTGGGGTGTGAGCAAGAGGCAACTGGTCAGTGTTTCTCTCTCACATTGATGTTTTAAATAAAATCTAAAAAACGAATAAACAAAAATAGTTCACTCTCCTCAGTGGACAATTCAAACAATGTATAAATCGATACTAGGGTGTCTGGGTCTGACCTATATGGAACCCTTTTATAAAAATGTGTATTTGTATTGGGGTTTGTCTAGAAGCATTTTGGTGTTAATTTCTATTGATCCTTTCCACCATCTCTGGCAATGAAAGTGAAGCAGTTTGTTAGTTTTACCATTTTTGAAATGCTACGGCACACTTCCAGGGTAAAGGAAGTGCCTTTTATTGCTTTTCCTGCAGTTCCTAGCAGTGTTTACTGAATGTAAAAAAGTAGGAAATGAATTAATTGCTGCTCTACCAGGGAAACTTTGTTGAACTGACACTCACTTAGATGTTAAATACAAAGTTTAATGTGCAAAACAAAGTTTAAATACTATAATCCCCCCTTAAACTTAGTGTTTTCTAGGCAGCTTTTTCAAACTTCTTCCTTTCTACTGTAATCCAGTAAATTATAGTTCTGGAAGCTTTGCAAAATTTATATTGGCTCTCTTTCCAATAGAGTCTTTATGCTGGATTGTATATTTATACACTGTTTTAAATGTTATACACTTAATCTTGGTTTTGAAAAATCTGTAATGACTGCTTATGTGGGCTTCTGTAGTATTACTAATTCACATCAAAACCTGTCACAGTATGTGTACTGTGCAAGCTGACAAATTAAAAAAATCATCAGTGATGTTGCATTCCATATTTAGTAACACAGAAAATGTTTTGACAGTTTTATTCAGATAAATTTTAAAATCACAAAGTCAGGAACTATGAATTCAAACAATATAATCAAAATATGTTTTATTTTGACTTTAAGGCACTACATACAAATTTTTTAAAGCACACTCATGTCATTTTTTACACACTATTTTAAGAATTAATAATAAATAGACTATTTCCATCTGTCTTTGTCCTTCACTTGTAGCTTTATGTATTCACAATGAAGTAAAACCCTCCAAATAAAAGAAATTAAATGCAGTCACCCTTAAATCTTACCAGATATGGGCTAGAGAGGGAGAAACCCAAGAACAATGCAAAGGCATTTTTAATCCTTTAATATTCCAAAAATGTATCTTTAAATTCTTAGACGAAGCTTAATGGAACAATAACACAAAGCCTATAGTACAAGGCATTGAAATAATTATGGACACATTTAGGACAGCAGGGAGAACTGTCCTTGTTTTATAAGTAAATGTACTTATTTTGAATTCACTCACTGAAATAATAAAAACCACTTAAAAAAGAGTTTTCCTATTACCTTTGCGTATTATTGTCATAAGCAGTTAAATGTCATAAATAACCAAATACTTTCTACCACCCAGAAAACATAGCAACATATTTGTCAATTATTTAACAAAATACACCAAAACCTCAATGTAAAAGGCTAGCTTTCCTAATGGATTTTCTCAGTGCATTAAAGGGTCACTGGTTTTAACAGTGATAAAGCTTTATAGATATGAATGAATTAACACAAAGTTCAATATAATAACATATAAACATCTCTTTGAATAAATTCTGTTCTTGTCCCATGAACAAATATATATATATAAAAATTAACAATTTTAATTAATGTTAATATTTTGAGAATGAAAGGCAAGACAAATAGGTAAGTATCTTTTGTCCAAAGGTTAAGACACAGACAGGGCATCTCTTCCTATTCCATCCTATATAAAATCTACTCACAGGCTGGATGCCACAGAGAGCTCTCTGAAACCCACAGACACCAGTCAAGGTAATGCCGGCACTAAAACTCACGCGATTCCATGGGCCAAACTCTCTTTATTCAAAGAGTGTAGAATAACCTCCTACTACTTTTAAAAATGGCCACGGCTGGTGACTGTTCTATTCTTTGTTGTTGTTTTTTAATGGAAATTGGAGTAGAAAACAAAATTTTCTATTATTTCATTCAGATCAACTACTAACCTTTTTAGGGCAAATTTTATGTGAGGAAAAAACATCAGAAATAAAATTTGTCAAAAAGCAAAATTAGTCCTATTGATTTTATTTCATTTATTTATTATGCTGCTCTTAATGCAGTTAACTTGTGACCAGTAACAGCATGAACTATTTATGCAGGATGTGGAAATGCTTCAACAGAATCCCAAATACAATAGGCACTAAATACCAGGATCAGGAAATTAGCAGAGACCAAATAGGGTAAATTATATACTTGATGATTAGCACCGTTGTTCTTAATCATCACAGATAATCAACATTTAACTGGGCTGCATATTTACTGTAGATTATTTTTGTGTCTGAAAAACAGCTGCCTAGTTTATTTTATATCATCAAAACTTTAAAGATCACGTGATTAATATCAGTAGCTTTACCTCAGGTCCTAATGAAAGGTTCTTTAACCCAATGTTTCCTCTCTCTAATAAATACTATCTAGTCTGCCACAACTGTTTTTTCACATTAACTTTGATTGTTAAAGGTATCACCTGGCACTCAAGCTAGGAAATGTTAGGCAGTGTTGAGAGTTTATTCTGCCACTTAACGTAAGAATAATGTAAAAGAGCAAAAGATACTAAATTTCATTTTAAATACAATTACTCTATTGTCTAGACAGTAAAGCATAAAATTCCCAAAGGTTAACATAAAAATCTCTCTCCCTTATTCTGACCCAGTCAAAACAAGATCTGTAATCAGGACATAAATTTTTCTGCAGCACTTGGATAGCTCTGATTATAATAATCAACATGAGCAAGTTAAAAATGGTAACAAAAATGAATGAATTTTAAAAATTGTGATTTTAACTTGTGAGCTAAAAGAAGGTAAAAAAGTATGAACTGAAATATAACCTTTCCTGAGAGCTGTGTTCTCTGGGGACGTGGAAGCCTGCCTGTGGCCAAGTGCGTCTTTGAGTGCCTTCTGTAAGTCACATAGTCTGCACACCTGCACATGCTAACACACCTGTGCACACACACAAATAACTTACGCAAGGCATGAAGCACAGAGACATGCACTTTTCTCTATTTTCTTAATTTCTTATTAGCAATAATCTTCAAAAGATAAAACTTCTGAGATTTCAACAGCTTAAGGGTCTTAACAAAGATGCAATGCTGAAGGCAGAGGCTTTGTGCCACATTATCCTTGTTAGTTTTTTATAATAGCTTCTCTTGAAATAATATCTTCATATGCTTAATCTTTTCCGGTGGTTAACTGATTTTATTAACCATCACAGAGAATTTCCTAACTCAAGGGTTTACTTGGGATGCAAACTCTATTAAAGGTAAATATAAAAATATAGGAAACTTTTCCTCCCTGATACACAAATTCCACTAATTACATAAAGATCCCACTGTTTCATTTACAGATATAAAAATTTATTGGAAAAGCATGCCTACTAAATTTTAGTATATTTTCATTTAAAGATGTGTCAAATTTTCATTGAAAAGAGAAAAAAAGGCAGTATTTAAAAAAATGTTTCTAATGAGAGAAATAGTGTTAAATAATGATTTGCTAGCAATTTTTGCTATGGTCAAGTTTTTTTTGGGGGGGGAGTTTGTTTTGTTTTGTTTTTTGTATTTGCTAATGCACCAAAAGAAAACACAAAGAAAAACAAACAATAAAACAATAATTTTATCATGGTTGGTATAAATTCTTTGTTTTTCAAAGTATACTTTTTCATAGTAATAATACCTTGGGTGTATCCTTGGTTTTGTGAGTGAGCAAAGACACTTTGTGTGTGCCCCAGCACACGTTATTCAATTAAAGGGTCATCATCATCTTGTAGCTGAAGTCGGGAAAATTGCTGTGGTACGGATAGTCTATTCTGTGTGATTATGAAGAGGCAAGTTAGGGTGGTTAAGATCAAGAGTGCACCGATAACAATTCCAATGGCTTCTGGGAGTTTAATGCACCACTGGTCAACCAACAAACACTTGGTATGACCAAAGGTTCCATTATTGGGATGTGGTTTTAATCCCAAGATGTGGCACATCATTGGATAAATATCCACACTGTCAATTGTGCTGTATTTGTAGCCTTTGTGAAATGCAGGACCGTGCGCAGCCAGAAATGGATGCATACTAGGCAAAGAATTATCATAACCATGGTCACCTACTGAAAAAGAACAAAATGATGTTAGTAAATGAGATTAATCTTTCTATTACAAAATAACTTGCTATAAGTGTAAATATACTAATCTCACCAGTGTAATTACCATCCATTAGAATTCTGATTAGTTGGACCAGATGGGAGCCAGAAATAAAATTTTCTATTTTTTTCAACTCAGCCATGCTCCCTTTTTTATACACATATATCTTTTCCCAACCGGTCATGGCCTCAGGCTTTAAAACTATTTCTCAATCTTATGTACTTATTTTTCAGTCCCAGACCCACCTATTTCACCTGTTAATCTCCAGCACTGTTTACAAAAGCCCACTGTAAACAGCACCAGTGATAAAAAGAGTGGTCCAGCTGAAAGTCCTGAATAACTGGGGAGAGCAGGAGTGAGTTAAAAGCAGTGAATGGTGAAGAAGTAAATCTGCAGACTGATCTATGTCAACTGCTCCTGTGAGAATACACTACTGGTTTATTGACAGTTAATGAACACCTCAACACCTGGAGGGCCTGGTGATTGCAAATATCACAGGATTCTTGTACTCCTGAATGTGAAGTGTACTCGGATGACTCCAACCCAAATGTGATGGTCCCTAATAGAACTCCAATACCAGATTCCGAAATTTTAGCTTTATTTTAATAAATATTGCCTTTTAATGTACGCCACCTGCATTTAATAAGTTTCCACTTTCATATGAAGTGCAGGGACTGAGTGATGAGTATTCCAGTGTTTGTTTTATTATTCTTTAATTATATATTTAAAATATTTCATATTAAAAATGCATATGACCAATATAATAAAAAGCAGAATATAACACTATACATATATAGACATTATGATTTCAATTCAAGTATATGTAATAGAAATAAAAAGATTAGAAGGGGGAAAAACTCCCACAATTAACCTTTGTCTGTACCTCTGTACTCAGGGATTATGGATAATTTGTGTTCTCTTTTATAAACTTTTCTGTATTTTCCAAGTTTTCAACAATGGGGATATGACATAAATATAAACAATATGTAATTCCACTAGCCCTCAGCCTTATGCTTGCCTGATGCTTCTGAACGGCCACAGATCAGGGAGCGGCACACTATATGGCTCCCGGCCAAATTCAGCCCTCCCCTTGCTTTTGTAAATAAAATTTCACTGGACCGCCCTGTGTCAACTTATTTACACATACTGTCTATGGCTGCTTCTCCACTATAAAGGAAGAGCTAAGTAGTTGAGACAGAGATCAGCTGGACCACAAAGTCTAAAATATGTATTTACTATCTGGCCTTCTACAGAAAGTTTTCTGATCCCTGTCATCAACTACAAAATCGGGGTGTGGTTTTTTTTTTTAAGTATTCAAATTGAATGTAACATTAAATAAGTTTGTTTCAGTGAAGACCTATACCTCTGCCCTATACATTTCCTCAGTTTTAGGAGAGATTTTGATACATCTATTTTGTTGCCCATCATTGTTGCCCAACGTTCTAAACAGCTGCATTCAGGTAAATGGTTTCTTCATCGGGGAAAGACTTAGGGTTATTTGCACAATTTTTTTTTAACATAAAAAAATAAAGAGAAGTTTGAACTAGCTAATCTCCTCCTGTTTACTTTGTTTCATTACTTTCCTTTTATTTCTTTGTTTCCTTACTTCTCTTTCATTGTTTACTAATCAAGAGACCCAATGTTGAAAGTTACTGAAAGTAACTGCAGTTTGGTAAAACTACACCTTTACCTTAAAGTCACCCACCCTTCTAATGTAAGGGTGAAGTTGTGGTTACTATGAATTGCTATGAAATAAAAACCTGAAAATTGAATGAAGACCTCACAATTATCTAGCTGAAAACTGAACTAATTATACTGTGTCAACATCTCTAAATCAAAGTATTTTGTTAACAGGACAATGTTAATGTATGATTTACTCCTAGGACACAGGAGGAATATCCTACATTAATACTTACATTTTGGTGATGATTTATTTAGCACAATTGTCCAGCCTTCATCAGCAACCAAAATAACAGGCTGAATTCGATCACTATGTCGGTAATGAAGCCTGGCGGGAATGTCTTCTCTGAGATAAACATTCATGTGAGAGCTGCAGTTTTTTAGTTTGTTATAAACCTCTGTTCTATCTGAAGTAAAGGGAAATAGTAAAGGAAAAGAGTCATGGCTGACTGGTGAGAAAAAGATACTTCTACCGAGAATAACTGGAAACAATACCGAGCAATATCATCTACTGAATCACTTTTAATTCTTATAAATCAGAGTAGTAATAGTCATGTGACAGTGCTGGCATGCACACGCACACGCACACTTTTTTCAAAACAGTCACATAGCTCTTCTTTCATTTTGTTATTGTTCCTGGTGGGCTTTTTACACAAAGGGGGTAATTTTCACATCTAGCTTTCTAAGTAAATATTAACTAATTACACATTACTACTAATCACTAATTTTAAGATCAGTAAACAAAAGGTATGGCACACAAAAATTCAAGATGTTTTTAAGGGTAAAAATTTCTGGTTTTGTTTGTGTGAATAATTATAAAATATATCAAAAAGCAAAGAAATAATCATTCTGAACCTAAACCTTCATCTAACTGCTCAAAAACTTGTGGAGGAAAAACATATAATCCCACGCTTAGTAAGTGTAAGAACATATGATCCTGAATTGCAAAAGCCGAAGTTACATTCTTTTACAAAACATCACTCCTCAATCTATTGCCCCATTAAAATACCCCTTGACTAAAAGTTTACTTACTCCTTTTGGGAAGTATCGCAGCAACTGGGGTCAAATCTACAAGAGTATAGTCTGAGTGATCGATGCAGAGATCCAAGTTTATCAGTCTGTCCTTAGAACACTGGGTCATCCCATGATCACTTGTAATGATCACATTAAGATTTTCCCACAGTCCTAACATCTTGAGTTTGTAGACTAAGTCACCAATAAGGTCATCTATTTCTTTCAACACTCTGCTCATGTTTCCTTTATCTTCGGGTCCATATTTATGTCCGCTTGCATCTGGTTCTTCCCAATAGAGTGTCGCAAAAGTAACTGGTGGGTTTGAATTGCTCAGCCACATGGTAATATTATTTAGTCTCTCCTTAAATGACACTGAGGAGTTATAATTCATATAATAGGAAGGTGTGATATTGTGAATGAGTACATCAGTACCAGGCCACATAGCAGCAGCACTTGATCTATTTTCCTGAAGCTCATTGGTCACCCAAATAGGTATGGCTTCATTCCACCAAAAAGGATCCCTGTCATTAAAGTCAGAAAAATGTTTCTTTGTGATTACATCATACATTGAATTAGCTACAATGCCGTGGCTTTCTTCATACAAGCCTGTCACAATACTGTAGTGGTTTGGAAATGTTTTTGTAATGAAAACATTTTTAACATGCTCTACCAAGACACCTTCTTTGATAAAATTCTGAAGATGAGGAAATTCATAGTTCTGTAGATAATCAGCTCGGAAGCCATCAAAGGACACCAGTAGTAACTTCGGTGGTAAACTATAGGAAGAGTTACCTCTACAAGCAGTTATGAGTCCAGAAAATAAGAGTAGTACTAATAACTTCATACTGAACATGTTGAAGGAGAGCAGTCAGGGTCCCTAAAACACAAAAACACAAAGCGTAAGTCCTAGTGCTATTGGATTTGGGTTAGGTTTCAAAAACTTAACCATCAGAAGAGAACCAGCATTTATAAAGTTTTTCTATACCAACTTTACCTCTATCAACTTAAAAATGAAATAACGTCATTTACTGAAAGACAACTGAATAAAGCTGAAGTTGGAAACACTAAACGTTGCCTTCGCTTGTCCAGTTTCCTGCTCATACGCGTCCTGCCCCAGCCTTCATGCTCTGAAGGGGAAACGGGCCATTCTTCTACTCCATATAATACTTGTGTTTGGCAACCGTGCTTGTCTGCGATTAGAAATTTAGAAATTATCTGAAACGCTTAAGGAAACCAGATAAAGAAACAAAAATTATCCTTTTTCACAAAATGGAAATAATGCCGAGCTTTCAGAGGCTCCAGCGGGGGAGATCATTTTCCTAGTTTCATGGCTAACAAAGGTGGTAGAAATTCTACCACACTGGCTCACCATCAGCTCTTGTTGAAAAATACTGGCATACAAAAGGACAGTAAGAAATAAATATTATATGAGAGAAAGGTCCCGCCTCAGTCTGTACCTACCCAATAGTCACATGAGGCTGACAGACAGACAAAGTCTATAGGGACTTGGATGCCACAGTAACTTCTGAAGAAATCTAACAGCTGTTGAAATGAATTTCATCACCACATGCGTCTTAGACTTCCCTTTAACTGTCAAAGATGTAACTGTTCTACCTAATTCCCCAGGCTTAGAGCTGTCCCTGATTTTTCCTTCTTCTTTAACAATCCATGAATTGCAAAGAGTTTTCCCCTAATAAATCTTGTTGCCTTAAGACTCTATCTTCTTTGGGGCCTAAGGTAAAAGGATATGTGATTTAGGTAGAATGCTACACTATAGATGGGCAGGATACCTCTTCTATTACAACAAGACAGAAGGAGCAAAGGAGTGGTGAGCTAACAGGTTTGAGAGTTGCAGGTGAAGGGAGTTGCAGCCACTCTGAATTATAAGAGGCAAGGTCATTCACTGAGAGGGAGTAGGGTGGTAGAAGGGTCGGAGATTTGAGGATCACAGAGAAACGGCCAACGTGGAGAACTGGAGAGAGTACAAGGAAACGGTAGGATTTGTGGTCAATGTTGACAGCAAGTGCTACGGATTTTTAGAGTAACATTGTTGACTGGTTTTCTCTAGCAATTCCCTGGCTCAGGCGTGAACGAAACAGATAGCTGAATGTACCTGGGGCTTGAGATTCTGCCAGAAACTGAAGTATAATGAAGGAAGCTAAAGTTGATATTAACCTAAAGAAGGCATTTGGGCAGCAGCATTTAAACTGAAATTAATGTAGTTGCAAGTAGAGAGGTTTTTAGACTGGAGGTTCTGATGAAGTCAAAGAACTGGTGTTTTTAAAGTACCTTGCAGGGAGAATTGCTAGGATGGGGGGTTGTGGTCAGAGTGAGGTGAATGAATTCACTATGTCACAGTAAGAAGACTCAAGGTATGACCATGGGGATACGCACCTGGAGGTCCCAGGCATAAATAGCAACAAGCGAGCTAATAGGATGATTCAGTTCACAAGCCATTTATTGTGTGTTGTTTTTTTTCTCCCAACTAGACTGCAATTACTTGACGGCACAGGCTTTTTTTTCCAAACATACTACCTGTATGATCTGTGTATGTAGTCATTCAAATACTTACTGATCGAAGCTGTGACCCCCAAAAAACCAGGGAATTATGATTTTGAAGATCAAAGATACACAGAATCGTGTTTGTGAAGATCTTTGGGTCTGGAAAGCCTCCAGCATTTTAACTGGTGATGGGCTGTCTTCTGGGTGTGGTGCACGGATCACCTGTTGCTGGTGCCATCCAAGGAACCAAAACCAGGACTGAATAATAAAAACCACCTCTCCCAAGAAAAGGGTAACAATGCTAAATACAAGAGACATACTTTGCAATTTCATACATCTCAGCAATTTCAGCTGTCAAGAATCTAGATAGTAGCACTTCCTTTTTCATTCAGGATTTGGTGCCCCCTGACCTAGTGTGTATGCACAACTCATCTCTTTTCTTGGACAGTTACAACTGGGATCAGACAACAGTATCACATAGGCTGCTGCCCTAGGCTCCAGCGATTTTAGGGCTTGTGTGTGGGGGGCAGGCCGGTCTCCAGGAAAGCTTGGATTGAACAGGTTCCCTGGTTTCTCTCTGAGTACAGCTACTTCCCCGTACCAAAACACCTGTATCTGTTTCCATTAACAGAGTAGGCTAAAACAGCAAAGAAGTGGCACAGTATCTTAGAGATACTCACAGACCTTATTTTTAAGGGTTCTTTATGTAGGGCCCTGGGCTCTTGCCCTGAGTCACCATTCTACTTTCCCACCAATCCTGCTGCACAAGCTATTCTGCTGTCAAGTCGAATCTGATTTATGTCAAACTGAATACACTCCCTCCATCTCCAAACCTTCCCCCTTTCCTGAGTTCCCTAATACCTTAAAACAGCTCACCATTCTCTCGGTCACACAGGGATGTCCTGAGTATGCCATCAGTTGCTAGCCTCGTCAACTCTATTTTTGTACCTGTTACAGCAGTGATTTTCAACCTTTTTCACCTCATGGCACACATATTAATTGTGAAAATTCTGCAGCACACCAAAAAATATATTTTCCCAATCTGACAAAAAATGGGTATAATTTTTATTCATTCACACCGGACGGCTATTGTTGTGTTGGCTGTCATTTTTTATTAGACAATTTAAGGGAAAAGAGGTCAGTGTCCCTGACTAAATAGTCAGGTATTGCATGTTTTAAAAATTCTGTGGTGCACCAGTTGAAAGTCACTGAACTATAGTACAGTAGACACACAAATCACTGAGTGGACCTTGCTGAAAGTGCAGCTGTCCAGTCTCCACAACTAGAAAACTCTGATTCAGTCAGTCTAGAGTCAAGGCCAGGAATCTGCATTTTTAATATCTATCCATTCTTTTCCATCCCTACTGCTGCCCTACTTCTTAAAGTCCTCAATATTTCCCGTCCAGAACACACTTCTGCCTCTTAACTGATCTTCCTACCTCAATCACCTCCTCCTTTCTCACCCAGCATCTGCTCCCAATTTACAGTAATCTTTCTGGGAATTGCTCTGTTCATGATGCTCCCCTACTTAAAAAAAATGTTCAAAGTGTCCCCTGCTATACAAAAAGTCCCAAGACCTCAACCTGGTATTCAAGCCTCTCCATTATCCAGGCCCAACCCACATGCACATAAAAAATAGTTAAAGAAATAATTGCCAACCTTAATTTCGATTTACCACACTTGACTGTCACAATCTGTCTGAAGTGTATTACAAAGACATGTAAAGACAATAATCATTGATCTAAGTGACCTACAGGTGACCTATAATAGCTGTCTCTAGCCTTGATAGTGGGTGTGAAGTGGTATCTCATTGAGGTTTTGATGTGCATTTTCCTGATGACTAATGATGTTGAACATCTTTGCGTATTTGCCACCTGTATATCTTTGGAGAAGTGTTTTTTAGAATTCTTTCCTCATATTTTAATTGGCTTATTTGATTTTTTTATTATTGAATTGTTACAGTTTTTTAATATATTTGAGATACAAATTCCTCATCTGATATATGATTTGCAAATATTTTCTTCCATTTTGTGGATTGTCTTTTTTCTTCATGGTATCCTCTGAAACACAAAAGTATTTAATTTCAATGAAGTTAATTTTTTTTTGTAACTCATGCTTTTGGTGTTGTATCTAAGAAGACCTTGTGTAACCTTTTGTGACAGCATGGTAGGAACTGGAGACTATTATGCTAAGTGAAATAAGCCAGTCAGTGCAAGACAAATACCATATGATCTCACCTATAAGGGGGATGTAATGAGCAAAATAAACTAATGAGCAAAACAGAACCAAAGACAAGGAAATATGGAACAGACTGACAGCTGCCAGAGGGAAGAGGGTTGGGGGATAACAGAGGAAAGAAGAGGAAAGGACTAGTCAAAGAACATGTGCAAATGATCTATGGAATGGACAACAGTGTGGGGATTGACTGGGAGTGGGGAGTGGTGTGGGTGGAGTAAGGCAATGGGGGAAAAATTGGGACAACTGTAATAGAATAACAATAATAATAAAAAAGATAACAAATGTCGGGAAGAATACAGAGAAACTGGAACTTCTGTATATTGCTAGTAAAAATGTAAAATGGTGCAGCCACTTGGAAAGCATTTTACGTTCTGGCAGTTCTTAAAAATAAAGCTACCACATGACCCAGTAACTCCACTAGGCACATGCCCAAGAGAAATTAAAACATTATGTCCACACTAAAACTCGTACACGAATACTCACAGCAGCATTATTCCTAAGGGCCAGGAAGTAGAAACAATTCAAATGTCCATCAAGTGATAAATGGATAAATAAAATGCGGCATATCACACAATGGAATATTATTTGACAATAAAAAGGAATCAAGTACTAATATCTGCCACAACTTGGCTAACCCTTGAAACCTTGCTAAGTGAAAGAAGGCAGTCACAGAAGATCACTTATAGTATCATTGCATTTTGGATAACATGCCTAGAATAGACAAAACTATAGAAATGTAAAGTACTTTAGTAGTTGCCTTGAGTAAAGGGTTGGGAAGAATTGAGGAATAAATGCCAATGGGTAGAAAGTTTCTTTTTGGGTGATAAAAATGTTCTCAAATTCATCGTGGTGATGTTGCACAATTCTGTAATATTTTACACTGTAGATGAATGAATAGGACAGTATGTGAATTATATCTAAATAAAACAATTATGTATATAAGGAGTAGAAGAAACTGAAACTGTAATCTTAAAAGCATCTGAAAATGCCCTGCCACAAAACAGGAAACATCTCTGAAGTCTCATTTTACCTCAAAAATTATGTGAAATTTGTAATTCATAATACAGACTTGGATGTTTGAATGTGAAAATATTTTCCACTACTTTTCATATGCAAAACAACAAAAACCAGTGTCTGCCCCTCTCTCTCATAAAATACATATGAATCAAAATCTTTCTTCCCCAAATCTTGAGTGAAAAAGATGCTGTGTCCATGGGCTGTTTATCCTGAGGTCAGCTATCCCTTAATATACTGCTAGTATCCAAGCGCCCCAGACCCTGTCCCCAGGATTAGCAGCACAGACAACGTGGAAAGATTATAGGCTCTGAAACCTCAAGGATCCCAGAATTTGAGCCCATGCTTAGCAGATGGGCAGTCTTAGGCAGAGCTAACTTCTCCCAGCTTCAGTTTCCCTGTGTGTAAAAAAGTGCTACAGAACAGACCCTCAAATTTAGTTTCCCTTTATTTATTCTAGTTACGAAGCTGTTGTTATGTTGCAAAAAAAAGTCTGCACTATGACAGGCAGATGATATTATTGCGAAACAATAAAATAACTGGAAATAATTTAGTCTAATCCCTTTTTACATGTCATGAAGTGGAAGGTCAGTGGTTGCCCAAGCTCAAAACACAATTAGTAGCTTTAGCGTGCCCTTACGAAGTTCACGTCCTCGACAAGTTTCCGAGTCTAGTAACAGCAAGTTAACAAGTCTAGTAATAATCTGCAAACTATTAACAGAACTTTTCCTACCAGAACATCTTTCATTAGCAGTGCTTGTAGCTATGTCTACTGCTCACTGTTTCACTCTAACAGGGAGTGTTAAAATATAAAGAAAACACCAGGGAGCTCTCAAGTAGCTTTTAAGGCATGAAAATCACTAATTGTTATATTAGAAAATATTGGGAGACATTCTGTAATTTTTCAAACAGAAACTATTGAAGGAAAAAGAAAGCATACTCCTCAGAGCTACATCCAAATGCCCCCAACAGTAACCAGAAGTAGTAGGTAGTCTTCAATTGAGGGGACAAAACGCACTCTACTTCACCTGGGATAACTTTCTTACCTGCGTGGAATGCATGTCAGGCAATTCTCACTGGCATTCTTACCCCATGTGACGCTGGGAGCATATAACTGTTACAGGATGTGGTAAAAGATATTTGTCACCATTAGTATGTCATCTGCTCCACAATACAAAAGCTTTATTCTAAGCACCTCATAAATATTACTTGTAATGAAACTCTTACATAGCTTTAAAGTCTATGCATGCAAATAACACAGGTGATTTCCCTTAGATTATTAGTTATTATTTTAATATACTAAGAGAAAAACATTAACTACTCTCTAAAGGACTTTCTCAGTCTTTTTCAGAATTCTAAATCATTCTCCAATTTTTCCAGAGCTCAGAAAATTGTCTACCAAGTATATGCAAAACAGCTACAGATATGTCACTTTCTATATAATAGATTACTCCCCATATATGCCTTGCGTTTCCATCAAAATTTCGCCCAAATATTTTGTAGCTAATTTAAAAGGAAGGAGGGGATATTTTTTTATATTAAATTTCCTGGAATAGCCTCTGGAAAAAGGAAGAAAGAAAAGAAAATCATAATACTAAAATTATTAGGTGACTTCCTATACAGTATTGTACTTGGCAAGATTTCAAGCTTAGGTCCACCAAATGACCCGGTGATTCAGCAAAACCCTTCTGGAGTCAGCCTGGTATAAACGTGAGTCCGCTTGTGGCTAGCTGTGCAGTCACTTCTGGGAGCCTGACCCTCCGCTGTGTGGATGGAATGCCACCATCTCACAGGGCTGCTGTGCCCAGAAAGGAAGCGTTGTTTGTAAAGTACTTAACAAACAGTTGTCTAGCCTATAAAAAGCACTTAGTTATTACTGTTATCGTCTGGTTTTGTAGGAAATTAGTTTTTAAATTGGATTATAGAATTGCCATAGGCTGGAATCTAATATTCAGACAGATGCATGTCGATGCCTTTGACAGTATTTCTTTAAAATCGAACGCCTGCCCCGCCTGCCTATCTACCCGCATTTTCACCTTCGCCCACCTTGGCTCCTCCACCGGCCATAGCCAACTCCTCTCTCTTCACCCTTCACACTACTGCCTTCCCCAACCCAAACCCACCTGCTAAGTTGTCTTTCCGCTACCCACACTGCCCACCTCCTCCACCTCCGCCAGCCACGGCCGGGCAGCGCCAGGCCCCTTCGCGGACGTCCCCGCCAGAGTCCCAGGAGCTGTTGGCGGGGGTCCGGCGTGGCCGGGGTTCTGGGGGGCAGTCGTGGGAGGGAGGGCGGGGGGGGGGGCGCGAGAAAGGGGTCGTTTCTCACTACCTGTATTTTTAAAGCCCCTAGTGGAGGGGTGGCATTTCCCTCCAGAACGCTGTGCGCGGTTGGCTCACACTCACCCGCCGCCGCCACTTTCCAGGGCGCACAACCGGCGCCCGTGTAACACGGTGCTCGTGGGGTCGGGGAGCGAGGGAGACTTGAAGGGGCAGGGGCGAGGCGCAGCTCTTCCTGAGGCGCCTGCGCAGTAACGGGCGCCCCCACTGCGTTTGACAGTCCCAACCTCCCGGAATCTGCTCTCCTTGGGGCGCTTCAGAGAGTGCGCAGCTGCCCCTTGGGCTACTGCGGAACAGGCTTCGAGCAGGCGGGGACGTGCGGACCGTGGAGTCTGAGACGTGACCTCGGATTGGATGCCGCAGCGCCCTAAAATGTAACTCCCTTTCCGATTGGTTAGGTTCAGGTACAACCTGGCGACAACTGCTTTGTTGGAGTCCAACTGGACTTGAGAAAAGAAATTCGTTCCTCTCTTTTCCCAGGCCTCTTTCACATCATCCTAGGGCTGAGTGCCCTTCAGGGGACCTGAAACAAAGTGAGTCCCAAAAAGGCTCTGGCTATTGCCTAGTCCACGCCTACTGCCACGCCCACTTTGTCCCTAGTTAATGTACACCCTGCGGTTAGGTGTTCCCAGGAAAAACGACTTGGCTGCACCAGGGTCTAGCACGAATCTAAGGCAGCTTCAGCCAGCCCCAGTGACTGGAATAAATACAGTGTAGTTCCACCACAGCATTATGTGTCTGTCTTACTGTATAGGTGAGCACCTTTACACGTGAAGGTGAGTAGTTGGCTGTTTTCAAGCAAAGTTGCAAGAAACACAGAAACACCGCCCTTGCAGTAGGGAACTAGTAATCGGTATCAGCAAAGAAATGGGTACTTTTTTTTTTTTGACAGATGCATTGTGCTCATCCCTTTAATTGGAAACTTAGTCAATATAACTTTAAGCTTACTAGTAGAAAGAGAAATTCTTTCTCTTATCAAACAGAAGTAAATTTATTTGCTAACACTTTGGTTACCCAGGTACACTTGGCATAGAGCAGATAGAATCGTTTTTCTGTTTGTATCTGCAGTGCCAAACACAGAACCTAGCATAGAAAAAGTACTTACTAAATGATTATTGAATTTAATGGAATATTTTAAGGTGCTCTGGATTTATTATCCCCACTGTTAAAATGCAAGCTCCAAGAGGATATTTTCTTTCCTGTTCATTACTGTAGCTCCAGCAGGTGCTTACAAATGTACAATGAAATGAGCTAAGAATATTAGTCCTATCCCTGCCTGGGTCGCTTAGTTGGTTAGAGCATCAGCCTGATATGCCAAAGTTGTGAGCTGGGTGTCTGGTCAGGGTACATATAAGAAACAACCAATAAATGTATAAATAAGTGGAACAACAAATTGATCTTTCTTTTCCCCCACTCTCCCTCTCTCTCTTCCTTCTTCTTTCTCACCCTGTTTGTTAATGCATCCTCTCCTTAGTGACCATGCAGGTCTTGCAGCCTGTGTGGACTCTAAATGTAGGCCCCAGGTGGGAGCACGGGTACAGCAGTGCAGCCAGGACCAGCCCTAAGCTACCTGGATGGGAACTGAGAGCACTCAGCAGCCCCCTGTGGGCTCCAAAGGACTAAGCTTTAATATGAAACAGAAACCCTGGACACTGGCCTTTGTTTTGACCTCGCTGAAGACACAGTTGGACTTTTTCCATGGCAAGCCAAACAGAGATGGGATACGAATTTCCACCTGAATAAATCTTGCCACATCACAGTCTCCTGCACGTGGGTCTGTGAAATGCTTTTCTTGCAATCCTGTGAAAGAACGTGATTTCCACCGGCAACGGGAGCAATAGTCTAAATCCACCGTTTGTAAATGAATGTTGTGCCACAGAGCAAATTAACGGGGCTAAATTTACAAAACCAGAGTACAGCTAGAGTCTTTGCCTTCATGGCCAATGTCGGGTTTGCAAGCAGCGTGTTAGATGGAGACAGCTTTCCAGCCCCCAGCCTCTCAACCTTCCCTGTCCCCCAGTATCTAGACTCAAGATTTAGCATTTATTCATTACCACAAACTATTTTTAAATTTTTATCCTGTTTTCAGAATCAAAGACGGCTCTTTATGCAGTTATTCCTCTTTTAATCTCCTGACTATACTGACAGGAATGGGTCAAAAGTTAGAAGTTACAGGGAAAAAGCCTGAGACCAAGAGCCACACCCTTCCCAATTCCTGTCCACAACTCAGAAAAAAGAATTCCTACCGACTGCTCAGCTCTGATCAAGCAACAAAACTGAAAGTAGTAAGCTGAATTTGAAGTCACTGTATTTTAAGTTTCACTTTTTAATAGATGTTAGATGTCAATTAGATGCAAAAACATAATACAGTTTTTATCTTAAGTGGGGGAGCATTACCAAACCCAACCAGTAGCCAGGGGGGTCCTATGGCTCGCTGCCTACCTGGCAAACCTCCAAAGACAAGAGTTCAATGGAAAAGAAAGGAATCTTTTATTTAACAACGTAACAAAAATAAGGGGAAAGAAAAATTCCGACTATGACATCAAAAATACCTATTTAAATATTTGTCATTACAACTAGGACATAGGTTCAAGAACTGAAAATAACACAAATCTGTCTGCAGTACTGACTATTATCACCAAGGCCTTCGGAAATAAAGGCAAGTTTTTGCCTGAAAGCCCATCTCCTCTAAGATGCACAAAGAAAAATTACCCTGCCATCCTCTGCCAGGTCAGTTCAAGGTTGTGCTAGGAACCTTTCTTCCCACCCAAGGGGAACATATGTGGCTTAGCTGGTCTCTAGTCTCCGTCCAGCTCCAGGCATCTTTCGCAGTCTGTGCCCCCCAGCCTTCACCCAGGCCACCATTGATTGGCAGGCCATATGGTGACCCTTGACATGCCTCCCGCTCGTGGGAGGGGAAGAAACCAACTGACTTTATGCTTTCCAGCAGGCTCCATTTAAAAGTACTCTCCTGGAATCCCAGGTGCGCAGAAGGCCAGTGGGAGTGTCCCACTTTCCAACCGGTGAAGGACAGTGTCGGCCATGCTTGCCTATGCCCCTCTTCTGATCACCATGTTTAGCAAACAGGCGCAGCTTCCAGTCACACATGCTCTGTACAAACTCCCTTCTCTGGCAGCCCCTCCCTTCACAGAGAGGGCAAGTGGCTTCTAACCTCCAGTTTTGCCTTGGGGTTTTATCTCTGCTCCCTGCCCCCTCTCTTGGCAATTTGGTCTGACCTCTCTGTTACAAGAGTACCTTAGGAATCACAGTATTTTAGTGATCTGGAAACTCTTCACCCACTACATTTTCAGCAACGTTGCATTTAAATAATCTCAGTAAAGATTGTAACTATTTTTAAATGCTCCTATTAAAAGTGATTCTGTAACATTCATCATAAACTATTTAGTGTTAGAGGTTCTTCATTCTAAAGAAATTTTTTCAAGTATTTAATAAAGTTGTGCAAGAAACAGTATAAATTCTTTTGAAGCTTTCTTATGTGGAAGGCAATGTGCTCGACTTTTTCAAAAGGTACAACAATAAGTAAGACTCAGCCCCTGCCCCCAAGGTGCCTCTAACCTGGAGAGCCAAATGGAGAGGATTCTGTTGCTTTAGCTTGCCCAGAATTCATTTCCTAATCTGCTGATGATCCCTTAGGAAACCATTCCACTTTCACTCTTAGTCATGGCATTATTGGACAAAAAATGGGAGTTTGTCTGCCTGCCACCACAAAAACCAAACTCGTGAGGCAGTTGCTGCTGAAAATGGAAAGAGGTTTTATTCAGATGCTGCATGAGTTGAGAGAACGGCAGACTCCTTGTCTCAAAGCTCACATCCTCTATAAAACCAAGACAAAATACAACTTTCCTGTGCCAGACCAAAGCAAAAGCCAGAGCTCAGAGTTCCTGTTCCATTTTAAAGTACTGTGCCGTCCTTCGGAGCACCCGGGAGGCTGCTGAGTGGTTATCCCAGTAGCCTAGCTTGTTTCTGGCTGCTGTCCATTTTGGGCTTGCTCCTGGAGGCCATGGGTTATACAGCTGCTGGAGTCACAAGGTTACACAAACACACCGGCCCAGGCATTACCAGGTGGGTGAGAGAGCAGGAGGGGCCCCCTCCTGGAGGCCATGAGTCACATGACTCATGGAGAGGACAGGCCAGTATACCATCTGAGTGCAGGCCCCAATCAGTGAGCCATCCGCAAGATAGAGAGTTTCTTTGTTCCCTGGGACAAAAGGCATAGTCTGACCTATCTCTAGGTCTAGAGAGCCTTACTGTTTAACAAAGGAAAGAGGTGGGGCTTCGGGAATGGAGGGATGCTTTTTAACGAGGGAGAATGATTTTACAAAGTCCAGGTCAGTTGGCTGTCCCTGGGAAGTAGCATATGCAATGTTCAAAGAATAGCATTGCTGGACAAGCTGGCATCCTTGTTGTATTCTAGAGGAGACAAATTTGACAAGTGGTTAAATTTGACCACTAAAGACATAGTCCAAAAATGAGGAGAACTACAGTAGCTAAAGGTCATTTCACACCTGTCTGAAGCCTTTTGTCCACCATACTTAACTCAAATTAGGCTGAAGGGAATATTCTAAGATTTCCAACCCCTTGAAGAATTGTGGGCCTTTTCTGTCTGAATCATTCAAGGTTCAGGGCAGAGAAAGAAAACTGTTTTAAGTGAAGCTGATAGACTGCCCCATACTTCACAATTCAACTATCTAGTCCTGACCAGTCAATCCTGCCAAACCGTTGAGTCTCATTTCAGGAGGAGGCAAAACAGATGAGCTTTTAAAGTGAGGTCTATTGTGTAAACAAGCAACCAGATAAATAAGGTCATAAACATACACCCTATGAAAATGGAAAGAAGAATGCTAAGGTTTGTGAGCACAGCAAACCGTACACCAGTCTCTGGCTCTGCAAGACTGTTGGTTCAGAAGATGCCCAATGGCAAGGCTTTACTGGAATAAAATTAAGCAGTGACAATTTGACAAATTCTTCTTGTCTGTAATTTGAACATCTCTGGTGGTATCATCAGGTGCTGAGATAAAATCTATATGGCATATACAGATGCAGTCTTAGAAAAAAGTTTAGTTTCTGATAATCGTCAGCCCAAATTGGGACAGGGGTGGGGATGAAACATTAGCTTGAAGAGTTGAAGGCAACTAGAAGAATTCAGGAACCAGTTCAGCTTCCAAGTGAAAACAAAACTTTGAAGACAGTAAGCTGCTATTAGAGTCCAATATCCACAGGTGGGCATTGTGATTTTCACTGAAACATAATTTTTCTCCCTAAAATCACCCTCATTGTCATCAAAGAGATTGCATTAAGTCCAGTTTTAATTTGACCGGATTATTTGCATAAACACAACAAGAATAACAATTCAATACATAGGCTCTTTAAATCTGCTTTGCTGGAACTTAACACACAGAATCTTTAGACTGAGCTTTAGCCAGCCTCTCAGTGCATTGAAGCCAAGCCACACACCTGCCATCAGGCTTTGCATGCAATCCCTATAGGTCCAGGTAAATTCCTCAAGCTCCTGAGGTCCCCCCAGACATGTTGAGGTTCCTTCCTTGCCATCTTTCAGGAAAGTTCCATTTGTTCCTTACCTGGAAATGCTGCCATGAACTAGGTGACAAAACCAGGTATCAGGCTACTTCTGCAGTGGGCTTTTGTTAGCTTCAAAAGTCAATCTCAATTCCTCAGGTCTTTCTGGCGACATTCAGGGTCCAGGCGTGTCTCTTTTAGACATGACATTCCAGTCACAATCTTGGCTAATAAAACCACAACTGGAAATTGGTCTACGCAAAGAAATGTACTGTCTTAGCTCATTCATTAAGAATTGCCAAATTCTGAGGGATCAGGTAGAGAGAAAATGTATAAAGCAAAAAGGAAAGTCCTTGTCCTTTTAGCAGTGAAAAGGACCAAAGTCCAACTCTGTATTAGACTGCTAAAGGTAGGCAATTAGCATTCCTTAGATTAACAAATACATTCCATAAATTCTAGAAACATAGGCTTTTTGATTGGCAAACACTCACACTTTTGAGAGGCATACTTTCATGAGACAGGTATTATAAAGCGAAACTCAATGATTGAAAAAAAATTACAGGTGAATGAAGTTAAATTGATTTTCTCAGGTGCCCAAGGCTTTTTTTTCTTGATAAAATCTACCTTCAAAATGGCTCAGATAAGAGTTCTAGGAGACCAGGCTTCCACATATCAAAGGCAGATTCGCTTTCACAAAGCCAATTATTTATAAGCCCTTTTCTTGAGAAATCCAGAATCTCTGGGGAGAGAAAACCATTTCATCCTCATAAGAGAGGGTGATATTGGTGCTGAGGGAAGTCAGAGCATCCTTTGTGCCTCCTAGCTCCCTGTCACAGACCAAAAACCGAGGATTTCCTGCGACCCCTTGCCAGCCATGGTGTCCCCACACTGTTTCTAAGAAAATGGCAGCCCGCTTTAATTTCCTTTTTCCTGGGCAGGGCGAACTTTAAAGGCTATATCCACCAGCTACGGGAGATTCATTCCCAATGCCCGTCTAAACATTGGAGTTTCCTTCTGGCATCTGGTGTACTTTGCCCAATACAAGTGAATTATCCTGCTCCAGAGAGGGAGGCTTCCTAGTCAAATTGGGTGCCCTGCTGGGTCTTTGAGGGACAAACCATTCCATCTAGCAGTGGGGGTGGTGACAGGGGAAATCTTGCTGCTAATCCTGTGTCCACTGGGTTCAGGGCATTAAAGTTACTCATCTCCTCATTTTCTTTTATCTTACTATCAGTGAGAGGTTTTGAAGCCACCTTCCCTTCTCTGCATCATTAGGTGGTTCCCTTTCTTTGCAAAATCCTTATTGTGTAAGGATATATAAGGTCTGTCTGGAAAAGCCCAGCCATTATTAATATAATGAGAACAGTTTGTGTGACATAGGTGTAATCTGGCAACCAAGGAGAGTGGACTGGAATGCACATGCATGAACACTGATGACTTCGCTGTACTAGTCAGCAGGGGTGGTAGACGCCGTTGAGTGTCCATGTATACTGTGTGGCTGTCGCATTCAATGTGACTGAGTGAGGAGAGCAATGAATGAATCTGCATCAAATTTTGCATTAAGCTTGAACATTCTTCCACAGAAACTATTCAAATGATTCAGAGGGCTGCAGCTATGGGCAACTGGTGATTGGTAGCTTCATCACGACAATGGGCCCGCTCATGCATCACCACGTCTCATGCAGAGTGTGTTGGTGAAACATCAAATCGCCCAGGTGACTCAGCCCCACTACAGCCCAGAGTTGGCACCCTGTGACTTCTGCCTTTTCCCCAAACTAAAATCACCTTTGAAAGGGAACAGATTTCAGACTGTTGATGAGATTCAAGAAAATACTATGGGGCAGCTGATGGCAATTGGGGGAACTGTGTGAGGTCCCAAGGTGCTTACTTTGAAGCGGACTGAGTCATCATTGTCCTATGCACAATGTTTCCTGTATCTTGTATCTTCTTCAATAAATGTCTCTATTTTTCATATTACATGGCTGGGTACCTTCTGGAGAGACCTCGTAAATTACTGGACATAAAGGATTTTATTCCATTTCCCTACTATTGCCAAAAAGTTTTCAGTTGCATGATGGTATAGTAATTTAAGGTACCATTTAGGGGCCTTTTTTCCCCATAGTCTAAAGTATACAAAGGCCAAGCAGGGTTACAACAGAAAACCAATTCCTTCTTAGACATTGCATAATAGCTGTACATGGGCCAATCTGCCAAACTTTGGCCCCATTGGGTTCCCATTTGCATTAAAGTACAAATCCAAAACCAAAACCATAACAAACCCCCAGGCAAAGTGGGAACATCTAAACAAAACTCGAATCCATATTTCCATTATTCCAAGTGCTAACAAGTGAGTTTTAGTGTCTTATCTGGCTGCCAACTGGTACCACAAATGTTCCTAACCAAACCCAAATGGTGCAAAGCCAAAGCAGCAAGAACAGAGGACCCCCAGTGTGCATGTCAGTTTGACTCACCCAGTTTTGGAACTCATCCCCTCCCCAGAACCATTTTCTTTCACCAGCTGGGCATTTCAGGCAGCTGACGCCTCAAGCAGGAGTGCAGGGAAATTACCCAAGACTGGAAAATCCCCACAGTCCTGCTCTCAAGGTCAGCCTGCAACAGGAAGCTGGGTCCTGAGTCCGAGCCCTCTGGGACTTAGAGAGGTCCACGCAGTCACATCTGGGTCATCAAAACTGTTACCGAACAAAAAGGGGAGTTTGTCTGCCTGCTACCACAAAAGCCATTAGGCTTTGCATGCAATCCCTATAGGTCTGGGTAAATTCCTCAAACTCTTGAGGTCCCCCCAAATGTGTTGAGGTTCCTGCTGAGACAGTTGCTACTGAAAAAGGAAAGAGGTTTTATTCAGATGCTGTGTGATATGAGGGAATGGTGAACTTTCCATCTTAAACTTCACTTCCTCTACAAAATCAAGACAAAGTACAACTGTCCTCAACAAGACCAAAACAAAAGCCAGTGCCCAGAGTTCCTGTGTCATTTTAAAGGACCATTCTTTGGAGCCCCCAGGCAGCTGCTAAGCGATCATCCCTGTATCTTACCTCGGCCCTGCCTGCCATCTATTTCAGGGTCTCTCCTGGAAGCCACGAGCTATGTGGCTGCTGGGGTTGCGAGGTTGCACAAACACACTGGCCCAGGCATCACCAGGTGGGTGGAAAAGCCAGAGAGGCTCCCTCTCGAAGACAATGAGCCACGTTGCTGCTAAGGCCACGTGGCCCATGGAGAGGACAGGCCAATGCATGGCCTGAGTGCAGATCCTGTGCAGTGAGCCATGAGCAAGAGAGCTTCTTTGCTCCCTTGGGCCTATATTAGTTTGGAGTCTGGGATGGACCAGGTACTTTCCCAAAATGATCAGCCAACTTCCCAAACTTTCCCATGGTTTGGGTTGGTCCATCTTCCAACCAATCCCCTCCTTCCCCAGGCTAGACTGACAGGCCTCTTTTATCCAGAACCTCCCCACTGTCATTTTGACTTCTGCGGTGCATGTGTCTGCCTTCCCCTGGTCCCACCCCCAATCTGGTACCTGAGGGGCAGGGGGAGGACTTTTCCCATTCCTAGTGTAAGGGCCTATCCCGCTGCCATCTCGGCTGATGGGGGGATCTCCCAGGGCCGCGCCTCCTCCTAGAGGCACCTGGCTTCCCTGCTTTCAGCCTCCGGCTGAGTCACGGTAGCTCTGCCATCTCTGAGTGAACACTCCACTGCAGCCAGGCCCTACTACCACCACCCCTGCAGGGGAGGGTAGCCCCCTGCCACTTGTGGTGTCTGCTAGGGTTTCCTGCCACCCCTGTGCTGGGAAGTCGTGAGGCTGAGGTTCCAGGAAGCCAGAGGTTCTTCTGCAGTGATCAGCCAAGTCTTAACCTCCGAGACAGTGGGTTCTGCACCCCACCTGCAGAGGGGCAACCTCTCCTCCCTGTAGCTTGGCACAGTCTGCTGAGCGCCAGGCACCTCGGCTCACCAAGTTGGGGCAGGCCTAGGGTACGGGCTTGTCTACCAGTTAACAACGGGAGTCATGTGAGGCCAACCACAACTCCCCTCCGCCCCAGCGTGGACTCCCAGGGTGACCAACTATCCTGGTTTGCCCTAAACTAAGGTGTTTCCTGGGACACTTTCAGTGCCGAAACCAGAATAGGTCGGGACAAATTGGGATGAGCCAATCACCAGCAGCTTCAGGCTTATATTAGAGCCAATGCCACTCCCCTGTCCACAGCAATCGGTGACCTGATGGAAATATGCCCCAGGCCACACCAAAAACACTCAATCCTGAAACTTTTGTTGAAACAGTTGAGACAGATTCCATCTTTCAGCAGCCTCAGCTAAACTGGTAGAATATAAACCTAGAGCTGCCAGAGATCATCATTGTCACTGTAACAGGAAAGTCTACCTGGGAATGACGCCAGAACAGAGAATGCAGAGCCAAGAGATGGATCCTGACACCTGATGTCATTGAGCCCTTGGACCCAAGTTTACCTGAAGCTCTGTCCTTGCATTTTTCCATTCGTATGACTCAATAAATCCTCCCTTTTTAAAAACTGGTTTTCATTGGGTTTCTATCATTTGTATCTAAAAAAGAGATAAGAAAAGCAAACATTTTCTTACAGTATATTATCAAGTAATGCAAATGCTATAAGAGAAACCCAGAAGAGGTAGAGGTTAAATCGTGCAGGTTTTAAATTCAGCTGTAAGAGTCAGGAAATGGACCTGGGATGAGCTAGTTTTTTATTGGTTCTTGCAGGTCAAATGGCTTAGCAGTTTCCTATGGCTGATGCAACAAGTTACCATAAACTTAGTGACTTGAGCAACACAAAATTTTTATCTTACAGTTCAGCAGATCAGAAGTCTAGAATGGGCTAGCAGAGGTGCAATTCTTCTAGAGACTCTTGGAGAAAATCTACTTCATTGTCTTTTCCATTGTCTAGAGGCCATGTACCTTCCTTGACTTATGGCCCCAATCTATATCTTCAAAGGCAGCAGAGTAGCATCTTCTAATCTCTCTCTCTGACTCTGCCTCCTTTTTCCCACATAAGGAACCATGTGATTACACTGGGCCCACCCAGGTAATCCAGGATAAAATCTGCCTATCTCAAGATCCTCACTTTAATAACATCTGCACAGTTTCTTTTACTATACAAGGTAGCATAGTCATACATTCTGGGAATTAGGATATAGACATCTTTGGGAAGCCATTAGTGTTTGGATGAGGGAACAACATCAGTATAGAAAAGTGTGTTAGTCCTTAAAATAATTCCATTTTTCTAGAAAATAATTACATATATATTTATATATTAAAAATATATTTTAATATATAAATAGTCCTTAAAATAATTCCATTTTTCTTAAAAAAAAATATATATATATATATTAGGGGGCTGTTAGGATTGAGGCTGGACGGGTTAAAGCCATGTTGTTTGGTAGACAGGGAAGTAGCTATATTTAATTTAGCAGGTAATGAGGTAACGAGCTCTGTGTTATTTACACTGTGGAACTACAATATTGTCCCTGCTGTTAAAAAGTTTACAATCTAGTAGAAGAGAAAGACCTGTATGTAAATTAACCACATTTGTCCAGGGTAGCCTCATTTTTTGCCAATTTCCTACATAAACATTCACAGTGCCCACCCCCAACCCCCACTTCATTCTAAAAAGTGTCCTGGTTTGGAAAACAACATATATGGTCACCCCACTTAAGTGCTATCACCCTCAATCTTTATTAAACACTACAAGGTAGGAGCTCTGTGTTAGGCTTTGAGGAAAAGCAAGAGACGGAGGCAAACTTTCTGTGTTCAAGGTATCTACCATCTTGTCTTAGGGGCTGAAATTGTTTATAAAGCAGAAAGGTAGTGCAAAAATTAACTGGTCAACAAGGCAGCAGCAGACATGCTAAGCAAGAGAAACAGAAGACAGGCACTTCAGACAGTAAGAGCTGTAAGAAGACGGGGACCCCTGCAGCCTGGGTGAGCAGGACAGCCTGCTGTGGGTGGGATGGAGTGACTGGCTGTGAGAGCTGCAAGGGTGGTCAGGCTTGCGGAGGTGAGAAAGGCAAGAGGTTTGCCTAGATCGCTTGTTAGGTGTCAGTAGAGTTGGAGGAGAATGCCACTGTCTGAGCTTCATTTCAGTACTTCATTGAATCTAAGACAGCATGTTAAGAAGCCCTGTTATTTTATCTACTATGAAGAGAATCGTAGCTAATCAACCTGATAGCCTGATTTCAGAGATGTTAAAATGTGGAAAAATATACATTTAAAAATGTTTGAAGTAAGATAATATCTCTTCTCAAATGTAAAGGCTCTTGCTAAAGTGGCTCATCTCTGGACTTAAATGTGTTTAATTACTTTATTTTTTTTATTATTTAGTGTTTCTAATCTTTTGATCAATCTATAGATTTTAGATTTTCTTACAAAAAAGAAAATCTCTTTCTATCTCTCTTAGACTCTGAAACTATAAAAAAATGCATGTAGAATTTAATAAACATTCTCCCTAATGGTATGATTTAAGGAATTTTCTTTATCCATAACTGCCCACTGCCAGGATTCTGCTTGAAATCCTCAAAATTAGTATAACTCCTTTACGATATTTAAGAAGCCAAACATTTTAATTCAGTTGAGTCCAGAGAGAATAATATATTACTTAACTAAGCTATTTGCATATATTAGCTCCCTGTTTTCCAAACTCGCAAAATCACAGAATCACCTGTGGCTTTTATGAAAATGTCGCTAGCCTGGAGATTTGGATCCAGTAAATCTTACATGGCATCTGAGGACAGAACATCATGGGGACACTCTGATATAGGAAGAAATGATCGTGTGGAACCTGGGGGCCATTTGCACTAAATAGAAGGGAACCTCATATCGACGAGGGGCAATGTAAAGCCGCTAGATGCTTAAGTCAAGGAAGAGGGTCTACAATAAAATACACACACACACACACACACACACACACACACAAATAAAAGATTAAAAAAAAGTAAATTTAGCCCTGAAAAAAAAAAAAGAAAGAAAGAAGAGGGTCTAGGATAATAATAGGACTTTGAGTTTGCCTGGTGCCTTAAGCCTGTGACATGCTTCTGCATAAGGGTCTAACTTGGCTTTCACAGCTGGCCTGTAAATAAGTGTGCCATTTGTGTAAATAAGTGTTATTCCTAAGTCACAGAGGCTAAAGTGCTCACCTGAGGTTCTGTGGGAATGCCAGAGCTGAGCCCCAGCCTCTGACCTGACCCGACCCCATGGGCAGGGGCAGTGGATGAAGGGAGCCTGTTCTCCTAATGCCCATCCAGCTGTCTCCAATTACACATCTGATCTACCTGGCAGTCAGTTTTGCCTACTCTTTAAGCCATCATGCACCTAGAGGATGAATAAATAGGATATGCATGACCATATGCCCCGAATGCCAGAATATTTAAGTTTCGCTAAATAGAACATTACATAAACGTGCTGCCCAGAACTCAGTCTTCCCCTGACCATGGCTCAGGCTAGGGAACATTTCACAGTGATAATAATCACTAATGCTTACCGTGTTGGACATGGTGCTGAGTACTTCACTTGCTTTAACTCACTTACCTGACAATAACCCTAAGAGGTCAGAATGGTAAGAGGGCCCATTTTTCAGATGAGAAATGGAGGCTCAAATAGGTTGAGACACTGGCCCAAGATTGCTTAGCTACTGAATGGCAGAGCAAGTGTTCAGATTCAGATCTGGCAGGTACTGGGGGCTGCGCCACATGGCATCTGCCCTGCCTTGTAGCCCCGACGGCCTGGGGATCCAAGTTGCCCCATATCAGCAAAGCACAGGCCAGCCTTGAGGTTTGACACTAAATTAACTTATGAAGGTACAAACTAATAATCAACAGAATAATCCAGCCCCGAACTGTCTCTACAGTTGCTCCCAAGACTCTGGGGTCTTGGTGGTGGCTACATTCTTACAGTATAAAGCTCAGACCCATGGGTTCAGCACCCAACTCTCTTAAATGCTGAGACACACATGCCAACAAAACAATACAAGTATATTAGAGAGGAAGATGAAAATATAGCATGGCTTTTTATAATTATATCCAAGATTTCCGTATAACTTCATATTTGCTTTGAACTGCCTTAGATTGTTCTAGCCAATTTTCATTCCTAAAGATACCTGTCTTCTCTTATTTCCCATGAGCACTTCTGGCTGGATCCCTTCCTATTTCTCACCTGTCATGAATGCAATATTCCTTATTTAACCTAAGTCATCTGGGCCAGTTACGTGGATTGTTTTGCTAGACACACTCATGTATCTTTTCTCCAGGGCAGGAGGCCTAGGTACTGTAACTTCTTCCATTGGCACAGTTTTTCAGGGATACAGAGGAGGCTGCTACTGCTTCCTAGAGCCATTTTTCTAAAAGGAGTACAAAATTGGTTAGCAGTAATTTCATTGTGTTAGTGCTTCTTGAAATTTCAAATCATACGAACAAAATGGGAACTTTAATAAAGGCAACTCCTTTGTAGTGAAACCCGAAAGTTAGAAAAGAAAAAGAAAACAGTGAGCATTCCAAAATGATAGGTCCAGATGAGAGCACCGCGTTTGGAACAGTTCCTCCTCACTGCCTGCCCCGACCCAGTTCGGGTCCTCACAGGTCCTGCAAGCCCGGAAACAGGTTCGGGAGCAGGGAACGTGGTAAAGCCCAATATTTGGTAAGAGAAGATCAGATTCTGCACTCAGCTCCCAGGTACCACGTCAGTGAAAAAGGGGGTCGGTTCCTGCCCGTTTTCCAGAACTCAGTGGGGTCCTGACTTCTTACATTGCTGCTTTAGGCGGTAGTGCTATCATTGCTAACTCCACCCAGCACCCCACATGACACTCAGCACCATGGTTTCCTAACGCCCTCACAAGCTTCCCAGCCAGAGGACCAAATGTTCTCAAGGGTCCCCTGCTGTGGTCCAGTGTCTAGGGATTCAGTGGAGCCATCAAGGTGCTCACCTGAATCCCGTATCTTCTCATTTTCCTCTCCGTGGAATTCATCTGCAGCACTCAGCTATTCTTGTGACAATAAACTGTTTTGCTATCACCTTGGATTTTTGCCAGGGTCATCCAGTGATCTGTAGACTCCCCCCAGAAACTCATGCACTTTCATATGACTCTGCCAGGTCTCCCATATGTGGAGCCCTACTTACAGCAGCTCGCATGCAGGGCCTCCCAGAGATTCGAGGAAGTTCTCTAACTGGGTTAGTTTGCTAGGGCTAACATAACAAAGTGCCACTGACTGGGTGGCTTGAACAACAGAAATTTATTTTCTCACAATTCTGGAGGCTAAAAGTTCAAGATCAAGGTGTTGGCTGGGCTAGTTTCTTCTGAGGGCTTCTCTCTTTGACTTGTAAATAGTCTTTTTCTGTGTCTTCACATGAGCTCCCCCTGTGCCTGTCTGTGCCTTAATCTCCTCCTTTTGTAAGGATACTAGTCATAATAGATTAGGGCGTACCCGTTAGACCTCACTTCACCTTAACTACCTCTTCAAAGGCCCTATCTCCAAATACGGTCTTATCGTGAGGTTCTGGGGGGCTAGGACTTCAACATATAAATTTGCGAGGGACACAGTTCAGCTCATAACACAACCTACTCAAAGGGGTGACTGGTCCATAAGTCAGTATGATTTATTTGCTCAAAGGAGTGTCCCACCTGCTGGTCAGCATCCCACATTTTCTGGTCAATGTCACATGACTGCTTGCTAACATTACCCACCTGCCTGGGTGAACAACCTTTGTGCTAAAAAATCTCCTGGCTTCAAAACTCCACAACCTGTCTCCCAACATCACCTACGTGCAAAGCGGCCCCCCAATTTGCTTCTTGTCACCTCCAGCAATACCGCAAGCCACCTGCCCATCTTCCCTGAACCCTGCTGTACCCACCGCCTGAGCTCCTTGCCTCCCTCCCTGCCCCTGAGTGTCTCGTCTTACTCAGCAGCCAGGCACAGCCTTTTGGTTAGAAACTCGCTTCTTGTGGCCTCCTACCCGGTCCTACACATGGTGTCTCATCATCTGCAGGATTAATCTAGGCTCCCTACAGTTGCTGATGTCCACATCACCTGACCCCTGAGTTTCTTGGACCTCAGTTCCTTCCAACTCACCGCCATGCACACACGAGTCTTGACAAACTGGTCTCTCTACATCTCGCAGACATGGGGCTCATTCCCGGCTCAGAAATCCTGCCCACTTCCCATGACTCAAATCCCTGTCCACACAAGCTTAGCTTGTCTCACCTCCCATATTCATTAAGTCTGCTTAAATAGAAATTCTCTTGGTTAATGTAGTCCGTACCATTGTTTCTTATTTTAAGGATTTCGAAAACTGCAATTCTGTAAAAAGTTAAAATTATAGGAGTAAAGGTTATACTAATTAATGTTCTTTTCAGAAAGAACTATATTTAAGGCACCCTAGGGAGATGATTATCTTATTTCTCAAAGGCCCACAGGAAGGGAGAGTATATGAGGTCTGCTCAGAAGGTATGCAGCCAGGTAATATGAAAAATAGAGACATTTATTGAAGAAGATACAAGATACAAGACACATTGTGCATAGGACAGTGATGCCTCAGTCCCCTTCAAAATAGGCACCTTGGGACCTCACACAGTTCTTCCAATTGCCATTAGCCGCCAATTGGATTTTCCCCAATCTCATCAGCAGTCTGAAATCTGTTCCCTTTCAAAGGTGATTTTAGTTTTGGAAAAAGACAGAAGTCGCAGGGACCAACTCTGGGCTATAGTGGGGCTGCGTCACCTGGGTGATTTGATGTTTCACCAACACACTCTGCATGAGACGTGTTTAATGCATGAGCGGGCCCATTGTCGTGATGAAGCTACCAATCACCAGTTGCCCATAGCTGCAGCCCTCTGAATCATTTGAATAGTTTCTGTGGAAGAATGTTCAAGCTTAATGCAAAATTTGATGCAGATTCATTCATCGCTCTCCTCGCTCAGTCACATTGAATGCGACAGCCACACAGTATACATGGACACTCAATGGCGTCTACCACCCCTGCTGACTAGTACAGTGAAGTCATCATTGTTTATGCATGCGCATTCCAGTCCACTCTCTTCGGCTGCCAGGTTACATCAATGGCACGCAAACAAAAAACACTTAAAGTGGCATAATATAAACTAAAGTAAAAATCAGAGAAGAAATCAAGGTTGGGACAAACTCCAATAAAGAATGCCTTGTAAAAGATCAGTAATAATGTTCTCCAACTCTCTCTTGTGGACTTATATTAAGGATGGCTGGACTTTTTTGGAACAGACAATTTTTCAGAAGTCTATTCTTTTGTTTAAAGATCTTAATTATGAATTTTCCCCAAACTGTTTATGTGACTGTGGGCAAATTAGTTAACTCCTTCAAGTCCCAAGTAAAATGGAAAAATTTATGTTTGCCATCCTCGAGAAGCTGTATGGTGTTCACATAGGACTTATCACATGAGAGATTACTTTGAGAAAGTACTGAGCAAGTCAAAAGCAAGATAAATTTTTTTAACTCATCTGAATATTTCTGCTATGCTTGAATAAGTGCCTCTCCACAAAGGAGAGATGGAGAACATTATTACTGACCTTTTACAAGGCATTCTTTTTTGGAGTTTGTCCCAACCTTGATTTCTTCTCTGATTTTTACTTTAGTTTATATTATGCCACTTTAAGTGCTTTTTGGAATAAGGTGAAGTTACATATAAATACATTTTAAAACAGCACTTATCCTTTACATACTTGATTCATGCTCTAAAAATTATTTTAAAAATTCAACTACACTTTGAGCTTTGTGATGTGTATTTTATTAGTCATTTCTTTTCAGCCCATAATTTGAAGATGGCTGAAGTCATTTCGCAAATAAAGAAGCAGAAAACATTAAAATAACCTAGGGTGTGAGGTTTTTTTTCCTATTAACTCACCCTTCACCTTCCCCCACCACACACACTTTTTTTTTTAATTTCTCAATATATCTAGAATGTACTTGGAATGAACCCTAAGAATGATATATAATGTATGAAATGATCATTTCTATGGGTATTTAAGAATGACTAAAGAAAGTTAAAGACAAAAAGGCCCTTTGCATTGAACTCAACCCTGTCTTTTATGTGTAAGAAGCTTTAATTGCCTGCTTAATTCCAAATAGCAAACGTCAAACAGTCATTCCTTTCCTGAAGACATTATAAAGCCGTCAGATTATATTCCAGTCCTTTGTATGGCTTTCTGAGGCATGTTAGTATACATTTCTTGGGTACTTTAGAAGCTTTCCAAGTGGTGGGGCAGTCCTGTAACCCAAGTTCCTTTCATCTGAGCAGATCCGTGTGCCTGGGTCTCTTTGCTAGTGGGCTGGCACAGAGTGCGTGTTGGCCCCGGTGCAATTCGCTGCTTACAGAGGCTTTTCTACAAAAAGCATTTCGCAACCCCAAAACTGCCCACAGGGCTTTTCTTTGTTCCATCATGGATTAGGTGGGAAAGGTAGGATGACTCAATCTGAATTTTGCATTCAGTACATTATTGAGGGCCTAGTGTGTGCATAACTCTGTGCTAACCCAGGCAAGAATAGTCAAGAATTTGCTTCTGCAAAGACCTGGGAATCTAGTTATCTATCAGCCCAACTAGGAGAATATCACCAAGTGAATACCTGGGTGGTGGTGGTCAGGTGCTTCACCTTGATTAAACTTATAAATCAGCCATTTCCTGGTCTTAATCACATCATGGAATGGCTTGGGTGAGAAGGAGATGTAGTGGTTTCTCCTGTTTCAGTAATGGAGGAGAACATAGACTCATCACATGTGAGAGCTAGAAAGTACCTTGAAGTTATGTGAGCCCATACCACCTGCCGTCCAGGTAGGGAGGCTAAAGCCCAGAGAAGGCCACGCTCAAGACCAGAACTCCTAACTCTCAGATCTGGAACCTCTACCTGAGTTCCCACTGCAAGTCTTGAGCTCTTTTCTCCTCTCTTGGCGTCCTCATAACTACTTCTGTCTTTCAGCAATAGCTCAGGGCTCTGGGGCAACTGCACTGATATACTCAAAGTTGTGGTCCAGAGGGCAGATGCTTGTGGGATTCTCACCAATATTCAGGCATCTCGGTGGAGCGAAAGGCACGTTTCCTTACTGCATTCACTCTCAGAATGTATTCTTTATCTTAAGGCAGAGTTTAGGATGGAAGTGCTCTGAAGTCGCTCCTCAGCTGCTGTCTCACCCTGGTCCTAATGTAGCATGTCCTGAAATGGACTGCAGGATTCAGGTGGATGGGGGAGAAAAACACCACCACAACACCTTTGGTCAGCTGGCACCAACTCTGGCTGGTGCCCAGGGCTGTAGACCATGTGCACAGAAATCGCTGAGAGGTTACCTGTGACCTAAACTCCTCCCCCAGCTCTCAGACAAGTGTTCTAAACCATGCTTCTCTACCGCTCTTGCATCTCATGCCAATTAACGTGGTGCAGGTACCTGACAGCATATGCCTTTGCCTTCTGTTTCTCTCCTGCTTGTGTGACCTGCCCTGTCTTAGGGCATAACTAGTTATTGACCCC
This sequence comes from Mormoops blainvillei, assembly GCA_004026545.1. Classification (NCBI taxonomy): domain Eukaryota; kingdom Metazoa; phylum Chordata; class Mammalia; order Chiroptera; family Mormoopidae; genus Mormoops; species Mormoops blainvillei. The sequence continues at coordinate 36,064 of PVJD01008603.1, forward strand.
CTTCGAAATGGAGAGGGAGGTGCTAAAGAGATCAGCTGAGCTGCAGATGCCAGGAGGAAGTTCTTCCAGGCACACAGAGCCCTGTATTGGGGAGATCCACCATAGACTATCAGGCTTCGCTCTTGGACTGAGATTAAAGGGCAGAGGATGGTCTACCAGATTTAGAGGATCTGATAGAATGGGCATGTTCCCAAGAAAGTGACATATGATGGACCCAGTGATCAGATCTAGGGTATAGAATCAGGATTAGAGGCACACTGAAAAAACTAGCAGCAAGATTAGACCAAGGTCAAAAGCTGAGTTACAGAGTGCTGAGAAAAAGCTTATTAAATCCCCCCCTTTTAAGGTCAGCTTTGGCTCTAGGGAATGAGGAAGGTGGTGGCGTTCAGGGGCCCATCTATGGGAAAAGAAGAGATGAGAGAAGTAAGACTAGGCAAGCCACGAAGTGGTCACGGACACACTGTGCTTGACTAAGGTCTATTCATGCCTGTGCTTTCAAGCTACTTCTACCACCACTGCCCTTGGTCAGACCCCCATTGCTACGCCCCTACCTTGAACTGTCATCCTTACAAGCTCTCCTGGCCTGGGCCCTCATATTTATAGAACATTAAATTGAAAATAGTTAGGAGAACAGGAGGCACATAGCAATCACTGGTGGGTAGCAACCATTTTGACAGTTATTTTGCTGCATAATATGCACCAAAGACCTTGGTGGTAAGATTAACTCGTAATAGGTAAGCAACATGGAGAGCATGTGTCTTGAGGCAGGAGGTAGATGAGCACGGGAGTTGATTAAGAATAATTTTCACTTTTTATTCTATGTATTTTTACATAGTTTGAATTTCTTAAATTGTATCTGCATTCATGTATTTCTTATAATTTAAAATAAAAAGTATAGAAGATGGCTTTCATAAATTAGAATAAAATGGAGTTGGGTCCACTTGGGCCCCAATAGATCACCACCACTGTGTCCTTAGTGGCGTGGAGCTCAAAGGCTGAGTGGGGCAGGTCCAACGAGCGGTGTCTGTGAATCTGCAGCATGGGCAGGGCAGCTCCTGCGGCCGGGGCCCACGCAGATGGCACCCTGGGCCGGCCTGGCCTCATGCGTAAAATAAAAAAGGTGGTCTGGAAATGTGGAAAAAAGAGTAAAATTCTTACCACCCAGGGATAACTGCTCACGACAACTTTGTGTGTGTGTATTTTTGAAAGGCATTGCTTCCTTTGCGTTGCTTAAATTTTTCTGTATTGTCACATCAGGAAGGCCAATAGTAAAATTATGGCCCTATAGTTTTCACCGCTTCAGTGTATAGCGATGAAGGAGAAAAATCCTATGTTCTCCTACACAGAAAGTCCTGCTTTGAGGGGTGCTGCTTCCCTGAGGCTCTCTCTTCTTCACAACCTGGGGCTGCCCTGCAGCAGAAAGGGTTATCCCACCGTGTCCCTGAAAGCTCAGCTTGGCCATTTTCCGGGCCCCCTCCCTTAGAGCAGATCAAACATCCTGAAGGCCAAGAACACTTCTGACGTTTGGGCAAGACTCCATCTCTAGGGAGTGTCTGCGTGTTTAGAGTTCAGTGGGGTAAACTCTTTGCTTTTTACCGGAAGTCAGTGTTTTGATTTGATGCTTACCGGCCTGACTTGGTAGCCATTTTCTGTCCCTTGCTCTAAAGAGAAAAACCCTGGACCTGTAAGTTCGGTGAAGCTTCTAATCCATCTATTATGCACCTGCTGGGTGCCCACCGGCACCGGCGCCTCCCTGGCAGGCAGCAGGGCAGCCAGCCTGGTTCCCGGCACCTGCTCACCAGGCTCTGGAGGGTTCTCAGAGCCAGCTCTGTGCTGGCTCCAGACCGCGCTCAGCCAACAAAGAACAGTTAGCACATTGTTCTCTGTCTAGTTCACAGTGCGAAGCCCTCTGGGCCAGGCACAAGCTCCCTCCTGGGTCCTTTCCCTTTCTAACGGACAGATGTTTACAGGGGTGGGAGGTAAGGGGGAGAGAGCACCCCCCACCTCCCATAGATAGGACGAGTGTAAGGAATGCCAGAGCAATTCTCATTTTTATTTATTTTGGCCATAAGGACTCCTTCAACGCTACTTTTGAAATATTAAGTATAAAATGTTTTCTGAACAAATATGTTGGAGACTGCCCTAAACACATGTTTAGCCTGCCTCTAGGGTAATCCAGCTGTGCTGGCCAGAAATACACGCATCAGGGCTAGGGAAACCAGCGCGGATATCAGCTTCGATAGGATTAAAGTAACTTATGCTAATGAGATCTTATTACTTCTGGGCATCTGAAACTGAAGTTTGTTCTACTTTAACGTGAACTCGTCAACCTGTCATACTTTGATACACATGCCTGAGAGCTGGAAGAAAAAGGCACCCTCAAACCTTAAGAACCTTTAAACTGCATTCATTTAAGTAAAGTTATTTATTTTTGCAGTACCATTTGAAGGTTTTTTAACTTAAAAAAATGTAAGGTCTAATTATGTGATTAAATAATTGTATTTTAAATATTAGAATCATTTGGGGAGCATTTAAAACGTACAGATGCCCAGGTCTCTTCAGTAGCCTCTTTAATAAATGGTGTTGGTAAAACTGGAAGCCACAGGCAAAAGAATAAAAGCAGATCACTATCTTACACCACATAAAAAAATTAACTCAAATGTAAATGAACAGAGCACCCAAAACCATCAAATTTCTAGAAGAAAACATAGGCAGTCAGCACAGGACATAGGTCTTGGTGATGTTTTTTTAATCTGATGCCAAAAACAAAAGCAGCAAAAGCAAAAACAAATAACCAGTACTATATCAAAAATATTCTGTATGATAAAGGAAACCATTAACAAAATGAAAAGGTAACCAGCTGAATGGGAGACAATAATTGCAAGTCTATATATAAGACTTGCAACATATATATATATGAATATATATGTATATCTGAATATATAAAAAATGTATACTTGAATATAAATTCATACATATTTGAATATAAGGGGCTAATATTCAAAATACACAAAGAACTCATATGACTTAATAGAAACAAAAAAAAAATCAGATTTAAATAATGGGCAGAAGGTCTGAATAGACATTTTTCCAAAGAAGATATATAGATGGACTACAGCTGTATGAAAAGATGCTCAACATTGTTAATCATCAGGAAGATGCAAATCAAAACCACAATGAAATACCACCTCACACCTGTCAGAATGGCTGCCCTCAAAGAGACAGGAAACAACAAGTGCTGGCGAGGATGTGGAGAAGGGAAGCCCGCATGCTCCGTTGCTGGCAATGCAGACAGGTGCCGCCGCTGTGGAGAGCTGTGCGGCGGCTCCTCAGCAAATTAAAAATAGAACTACCATAGGCCTAGCAACTTCACTTCTGAGTATTTGTCCAAAGGGATCCAAAGCACTAATTTGAAGAGATATAGCCATCCCTACGTTCATTGCCATATTATTTATAATAGCCAAGGTATGGAAACAACATAAGTGTCCATTGATGAATGAATGGATAAAGATGTAAGCTATATATAGATATACAAATACATAATGGGATGTTATTAAGCATACAAAAGGACGAAAACATGCCATTTGTGATAACATGGAGGAACCTCAAGGCTTTATGTTAAGTGAAATAAATCAGATAGACAAAGATGAATGGTATACAATCTCACTTAAATGTGGAATATAAAAAACAAACAAAGAACCCTCCCCCCAAAAAACCAAACTAATAGATGCAGAGAATAGATTGGTGGTGGTTACAGGAGAGGCAGGGCGTGGGGTGGGGAGGAAATAGATGAACTGGTTTTTGTTTAGTTTAAATAAATTGAATATAAAATTTAAAATAAACAAGTAAACAAATAATTAGTTCAGGTACCCAGGCCTGCCCCTACCTGCCCTCCCATGTTGATTCAATTGTCCTGGGTGGGCCTGCATCGCCCTTCTTTAAACCAGCATCCCACCCAGGGAGATGCACCTACATCATCAGGGGGTCCTGCGTCAATTAGTGCAACAACTGACTACTTACTGGTTCTACCTGCAATCAATTAACAAAAAAGGCCACCATTTTAGCTTAACTCAGAAAAAAAAGAGTAAATGACAGCAAAATGTACCAGAGAGTTATATTTATATTATCTGCAGAATTGTGGATGTTTCTAAGTAAACTGTCTCAATACACATTGAATTTTGGCCATCAAGACATTTCATTAGGGTACTTGTGAATCACATGTAGCCTGGAATCAAGAAATTCAGGTCTCAGGTGATCTCCTCTGCTTTCCTAGCCACTCCAGTTGCCACTGGTAGCCTCAGTCCATGTTGATCGGTGTTCTTCAGGAAGCTTAAAGAGCTTTTGTAAGTAACTGAAGGTCCCGCGTTTACCAGTATTTCCAGGCCTTTGCCAGGTAGCGTTCCGTCTGTCTGAACACGCCCGGTTTTCCACTTGCACAGGCGGTGAGCAGCACAGTGCTGCCCAGCCCGTCCAAATGCGCGGGAAAGGAATCAGCCCAGCTGGGATTAGGGCTGCAGATGTAGGCAGAAGGGTCTGCTCGCTGGTGGGTTGGGTTTTTTTTTTCTTTTAAACATTTTATTATGAAGAATTTTCAACATTTAGAAAATCTTCCTGACCTTGGACACATTACTTACTCTGAAACTCAGTTTCCTCGGGCGTAAAATAGAAAAACTAATTGCTCTATAGGGTCGTTGTGAAGATCAAATGTTATTTATGACCTCCTTTTCCCCTTCTATTTTAAAATTTAAGACTTGTCAAATGAATTGTATTTTTTAAAGGGGGAATGGAGCTTTAATGTGACAAGTGTAAACAAAATATCTTAAACATATGTTTTGAACTTGAGGCCCCTTATCCCCAAAGCAAAATAATTAAGAAATGGGAAAAGCCATCAGACCAGGATTTTGTGAGCTGCACCTGTCGCCTAGAGCGTTCCCAGAACAGCTCCGGAGACGGCGCGGGGTCCTCAGTGTAAGCGGATAACAGTGCCGCCTGGTGGAATATTCATGCAAGAACACCCAGAGTTTTCAAATTATGAGGATAGTTTTTGAATTTATCCTTTCTTGCATATTACATGTGTTTACCTTTGGTAAATCATGTTCATGTTTATTGCATTATCCATCATTCTGGTTCAGTTATAGACATCTGGTATTTTCCCTGACTCTACAGACCTACTTTTGCAGAGCATAATTTTTAAACTTTTTCTGTCAATGATCACATCAGTCTTTAGCTGTGAAAGTTCATTGTCAGCCATTAGGGCACGCAGGCCCTCATCTTAGTGTTATAAACACTCATTAGATAATACCTGTCCTACTGCATTCTTGGAAAGATCATGCAAAATACTGTCTGTAAATGTATTTTGAAGGTTGCTATTACTGCAAAATGTACAGGATCCAGCACAAATAACGCCCCTGTTGTATTACATAAAATCATAAGCATGTCATTCTGTAACATAACAATATCCCACCCAAGCACATGATATAACATTTTAGGTAAAATGTTCCGATTTCTGTCCATTTTGTGTGAGACTCTCACGCGCCCTACCAGCCACGCTCGACGACATTAGTTCTGCCAGACCCTGCACTCATGATTTAGAGAACTCATAGGTATCAGGGTTATTGGAAGAAAATAACTCACAAAATGTATAATAATAAGTTCAATGCACAGAACTAAGTTCCGTTAACACACTAACATGATATGATAATTTATGTCACTAATATATTTTCCCCCCTCCACAATTATTTTGTTCAGTCTCAGCTCTTCAACCAGTGTCGCTTGGTGGTAGGAGAGGGTTGGAAACTAACACTGAACGCCCTTATCTGGTAGGTCAGGCTCCGAGGTTTCGCACATTTTTTTTTTCATTTAAACTTTTACCACTGCTTTGAGGAAGGCGTTATTTTCGTTTTTTACAAATAAGGAAACCGAAGCTCAGAAATGGCAAAGTCAGCATGTGAACTCAGGTCAACATTTTCCTACCCTCTGTTGCATGTTGCTAAAGCATTTTGCAGCTCATTCTCCCTTCATCTTCATAATTTTTGTTAAACACCTCAGTAAACCTCAAGTTGTTTTTTCTTCTTTCTACAATTCCATAATTTTTCTTCTCCAGTCCCCACATCTGCCCACTTAGTACCCAAATGTACACCAAAACCAAAACAGAATTTAAATATGTGTAGATAAATTGAGTCACTATCTGCAGATGGAAACATTAAAAAAATATATCATCAGCAGTCTTAAGGTCCATTGCAAAACTTTCGGTGTGCCCTTTCCTGCTAGGACATTGTTCCAGCCGTGGCAGTGTCACAGCCTGGGATGTGCATAGAACCAAGGACAATGAGTTTCCCATTTTATTGTCCAGTTGGTTGGCCAATCACTTGTTTAAGCAAAGTCCTTTGCCTTTTGACAAGTCATTTGGCTCTAGAATAAAGGAAAATATTCTCGAATCTTCTAAAACAATGAATTATATCAGCTAATATTTGAGTTTACAATTTGAAAAATACTTTGCTGGTCTTACACAAATACATTTACATTTCATGTATATATACTATATAACGTCGAAAAAGTTTTTGTTTTGAAGTGAATGCATTCTCATGATTTCATTGTCACATAATAAGACAAAATGTGAAGCTTAGGGCTGGACCACTTGGGTTCTTCTCTTCTTATCTCCTCCCACTTCAGAATGTTTGCATCTCTGAACAGCCAGCCTTAGATCTGTAGTGGGGCTCAAAACTCATTCAAACCTCAGCACAATCTTCTTTATAGTTTTAGCCTTTCTTGAAGAAAATCAACTTAGTCTGCCCACCATAGCCACTCCGCTTCCTGTCTGAACACCACTTTCCCTGGACATAGAGGATCATTGCCCTTCTTGTATTGTGTTCCTTTGTGGGGTTGGTGTTTGCCACACTTCCTACAGGAAGCCCAGCAGGCTTTAGGAACATTCACCACATTCGCGAGAGCACTATCGGCCCGGAAAGCATAATGTCAAAAATTTTAAAAACAGAAAACAAAGTTGAACATGATTCCAATTAAAAAATATACATGGGTAGACAAAGAGAATGTTAATATAATTATCTTTGGGTAGTAGAATTACAGCTGATTTTTATCATCTTTTTCTATGATCAGCATGAACCACATTTATAACCAGAAAGAAATATTCTTAATATAAAAATATATCTTTGATGCCACGGCAGGAACTTAAGAAGCTCAAAATGATAGCTGTGTACATATTTCAGTGTAAGAGTATGTTTCTTGTGGAATAACTCAAGGGCATTGGCCTTGGATAATACTGTTTAGAAAATGTAGAACTGAAATATGAAAGGACAGTGGAATTATAGGAATGAAGTTGCATTTCAAAGCCCATAGTCTTTTACAAAAACAAACAAACCCGTAGCCTTTTCTCCATCTGTCCTGAGAGGTTCACAATAACAGTTTGCATTTCATGAGTTCTATAGAGATGTATAGGATATACAGAGTGATCACACAGAAGATTACTTTTGTTTTTATCATACAGAACCAAACTTCCCAGGTGTCTTTGGCGAAAAAGAAAATCCCCAAACAGTAAAACCCTGAACCCCTTTAAATCACAAAATAACATCTGCAAAGATAGAGAAATGCACAAAGATGAAGACAGCACAGTGGAGTCAAGTTGTCCACAAGGGGAAGAAAGCACATTCTCTTTAGGCAAGATGATGGAGATGCCAAGGACTCAGCCCAGTCATCTTAGCGTTTCTGCAAGTTCCTTCAGCACTCATGCGGTTACCTCCATCCATGCCCCTGGATAGGAGGAGGCCCGCCCCACCTCTTCCTTCCCTGCTTGGATGTTGGCTGTCTGGGCACCTCAGGCTTTGAGTATCTTCAGGTTCATCTGCTTTGAGTTGTTTTCCCTCTATACCAGAGGTTCTAGAGAAGTGACAGAGCTCCTAAGTGGGTCAGACAAGGAGGCTTTGGTTATGTTGGAGAGACACAGGGAGGAAGAGAGGGGAGGAAGCCAGGCTCACTCTCAATAAGAAGGAAGGACGAGGGTCAGCCGGAGGGCATTCCAGAGCATGGGGCCCTGGGGCTGGGTTTGTTGTCCCAGCCTGGGGGAGAAGACAGAGCCAGGGCAGGGCACCAGGGGCAGGCAGGGCGTGAAGAAGGATCACCCTGCCTAAGGGCATGAGGGCATATAGTTCATTGTTTTGGAAATCCAATGGCACGTGGCACTGGACATACACATAAGAAACACCCAGAGGAGATACCTACAGGGAGAACAGAAGAGGGTCACGTAAAGGCACACACAGAGGTTGCAGAGATGAGGCCACAAGCCAAGGAATGTCTGGAGCCGCCAGAAGCTGGGAGAGGCCAGGACGGATTCTCCCCGAAGAGCCCTTGGGGTAAGTGTGACTCCGCCGACATACTGATTTTGACTTCTGGCCTCCAAAACTATGAGAAAATGCTTAAAAAAAAAAAATTAAAGGTGCTGTTTCTTGGTGCTCAATTTCTTTAGTAAGCTTATTTAAATAACCTTGTTGTCCCTTCCCATTCATGTTAGATTGTGTCAGTGAAAAGGATTCCACCTGTCAATCCCCTGATATTTAAAGTTCCCCCTCTCCCTATTGTCTTTATTTATCTCCCCTAAGTAGTAAAACACCATAAATGGCTCTTACCCAGGCTCCTCCAGGACCTATAGGACCTCTCCCAGACAGTATAATCTTAACCAGACAGCACCAAGGTGGGCCAACTATGTTATGACAAGTCCAGCTCTGGAGGACTATTTACAATTTGAAAAGTAAGAAAGTGCAGTAAGTTTTGGGGATGATATGCAATTACAGCATTCATGAAGAGATACTATGGTGGGTATAATGGCAGAGTCAGAATCGCAAGGAATGAAATTCAGGACGTTGGAACAACTATGAAGGTTATGAAAACAAAGGCTATGCGATGGTTGGGTGGAAATGGTGTCTGATGGAGCTCCGCGAGGAGAGAGAGCCGGAACGGCCTGTGGGAGACCCACATTCACAGTGACTGAAATGACTCAGTAAACCATCAGTTCCCTCCCCATGCCCACACTGAATCGTGGAGGTCATGTTGTGATATGCCAGTAGACCAGCTGCTTCAATGAGCAGTACCAGCTACTAGAAATGGTTTTCTCTGAGCACCTTTCTCTGTATTGAATCCAGACGGTGTTTAAATGGTTGTGGAATTGAATTTCTTTCTGTATTATGTGTCTGCTCATCCTCAGTATCATTGAATGGGCATAAAAGTCAAATTTTTGATCTTGGCATTCAAGGTCATCCACAGTATTCTCATCGTTTCTATTCTTTTCCGTAATCGGCATCCTCTATTCGATAGAATCTACTCTCTATCATTATGAATTCTCAACTCTGCATCATATTTACACCTTACCCTCCCTTCTCCACTTGTCCAGGTTTCATCTATGACCTACGGTCCTCACTTTCCCTGCCCCTCCCCCTGCCCAGAGTGACCCGTCTCTTTTCTGAAATGCTACAGCCCAAAGATCAGTCCCTATTTATTTGTCTGTCACTAAACAGAACATAATTCCTTACATCGTCAATTAACTTTTTTGCTGGAACATTGTATCTTACACTCAATCGAATTTTAACTCTTAATGTCATGAGATGTGTCTTATAGCCATTTCATAACCTTTGTATGTCCAGATTTCATATTTTCAGCTGGATGCAGAATGCTTGCTTGTCCCTCAGAATAAGACAACAGAAGATTTCATATTGTTATCTTAGGGATAAAGTTTAATAATAATAATAGCAGTAGGAGTAATACAGTAGTACCCCCTTATCCACGGGAGATACATTTCAAGACCCCCAGTGGATGCCTGAAATAGCAGATAGTACCAAACCTTATATGTACACCTTGTTGGTTCCTGTGAATGCATACCTTTCCTCTTAAAGGAAACACTTTATAGCTTCTTTTTGTGGTTTCTGAATTGCCAGCATCACTACTCTTGCATTTTATGGCCATTATTAAGTAAAATAAGTGTTACTTAATACAAGCTCAGCAATGCCACCACCCTTGATCTGACAACCAAGATAGCTACCGAGGAACTAATGGGCAGTAGTGAGCACAGCATGGATCAGGTGGCAAAAGGATAATTAACTTCCTGGAGTGGGGGAAGGAGTGGGAGAGCGGGAGATTTCATCGTGGTGTTCAGAGACACACAATTGAAAACTTACGAGTTGTTTATTTTTGGAAGTTTCCATTTAGCCTTTTCAGACCATGTTTGACTGCACGTAACTGACACCGAGAAAAGCAAAGTTGTGGCCGAGGGGGGATTACTGCAGTACCAACTGAAAGCCAGCCAGGCACTGCAACAAAGAAGCTCCTTACCTACTTTACTCAAGTAAATCCTTCAATAACACATACTATTATTCTCATCTGACATATGGAAAAACTGAGAATTAGCAGAGAACACAGGAAGGGAGAACTAGATCTTTCCTGAGAAACGGAAAATGATTTTTTACCATTAGCCATTCATTCCTTTGGGTCAGCCTTTGCATTTTTTGAAATGAAAATATTACTGAGTGGGTAAGCCATTAGCTTGTTGAGAATAAGCAGCTCCCCAGAGGAGAAAAGCAGTGACGAAGGGAGGGGTGAGGTAGAGAGAAGAGGGCGGGAAAACAAGTGGGCATGCTGGCGCTGGAGGAAACTTGCCCTTCCTGAAATAACTCACTAGCCTCTCCCCTCCCTATAACTGTTTTCTTCCTCTCCCGAGGCCAGACATTTCTGATGATTTCCCTGAAGCCCCGGATAGAAAGGCATGTTTTAAGTCACAGGTTTACCAATAGCGGGGCCCACTCAGTTGCTGCAGGACCTGCTGCTGCAGGGTAGGGCCTCACTCTCTCTTCCTGTGCTAGGAGTCTGGGGTTTGAGGAGTTTTGGATTGGCTTGCACAAACGGAGATTAAACTCAACTGAGTACTTCTAGTGAAAGTCAAGTACTTGAGCTCTGTCGGAAATTTAGTAACTTTCCTCAGCCTCTTCACCTTGAAATGTTGAACAGGTGCCAAGCCCTTTTCAAACAGCCGTTTTTCACATGTCCTCTTTTTCCCCTTCTTCATCACCTGCAAGCCACTGTTAGGGACAAACTGTGTGGAGGGTGACCCAAGCAGAGCGATGCACACGGTTTGCTCCCAGTCAGAGGGGCTCTGGCTGGGCTCACCTTTTTGGAAGAGAAGCCACTCCCACGCTTTAAAGTTAAAGCAGTTCGGAGATAATGCTTCTATTTGGAAATTCATGGCCACTGGGTCTTCAGCATCCTCAACATCTCACCAGGGAGTTACCCAATCTGAGCATAAATTCAATAAGATGCAGAATGTCGTATCCATTAGAATTCTCTTCAAGGGGGATACCAGGTTTGTTCGGAAGAAGCTCTTGGAAAGCCTTTTTGGGAAGAAAGGTGAAGAGACCCCTCCCACAAATCAAGGGTGAGTGCAGCTTGTCTGAAAATGCTCTGTGGGAGAGACTGGAAGAACTCATGTTTCCTTGGAAAGTGGAGGAAAGGGAAAAGGAAGGGAGAGAAGAGGTGAGTGGGATTTAGGGTGGGGCCAGCGAAATGGTGCTAGCTGATGTCACTGCTTCTTGGACCCCCAAATCTCTATGAGATCTATGAAATTTGGGGATGTGAGTAGATTTCTTTTTATACAGAAACATGAAAGGATGGCATTTTGCACTTGAATGATACATGGGTGGACCCAGATTCAGAGAAAAAGGATTGAGGATGAAAATTGTGAAACTGGGGATTTTAAGGCCTATTTCCTCAAGCGTGCAAGGATTGGGGAGATCCTCGCTGTTGCCTGACTTACAGTAACTGATGTAAGATACTCTGAAAAATTCTTAATGATGTTATGGATGGTCACGTCCCAGTGTTGGTGGCCAGGTTGTTACTGGCACCATGGGTTTAATGCGAATTCCTCTGCTCAGCTAGTTCGGCCTGACGCTTGTATTCCAGGGAATAGTGCAGTGGGTTTAACTATCATTTAATGACAGTAACCTAAGAAATGTTGCTCCCAGAAGAGAAAGACTAAGACAGCTGTTAACATGGAGCTTCCTGGCCCCCGGGCTACAGGCGTGATCATTAAAATCTTTTGCTCAGACACCCATTGAAAGAATGATTAGAAATCATGCAACCCTTGTTATATTTTTTAGTCAACATAGTTATATGAAATTATTTGCTATATACTCTGATGTCTGGCATCTTTCACTGAACATTCTGTCTGTGAGATTCATTTTGGTGTCTGTACCAGCCGTTCATTCTTTTGTTATTGCCAACTAGCATTCAGTATGGTTGTGCACTGCTTAATGGCGGGGATACCGTCTGAGAAATGTGTTGTCAGGTGATTTTACCATTGTGCGAACATCATAGCGTGCACTTACACAAACCTAGCTACACACCCAGCTATATGGTACAGCCTATTGCTCCTAGGCTACAAATCTGTATTGCATTCTACTGTACTGAGTACTCTGGGCAATTGTAACACAATGGTAAGTAATTGTGTATCTAAATATAGAAAAGATACGGTAAAAATACTGTATAAAAGATAAAAGATTGTACACCTGTGTAGGGTGCTTTCCATGGATGGAGCCAGCAAGACTGGAAGTTGCTCTGGGAGAGTCAGTGAGCGAGTAGTGAGTGAGTGTGAAGACCTAGGACATAACTACTCTCAAGAGCACATGGAATAGGACATTATTCACCTATAGACTTTAAAAACACTGCACATGTAGGCTGCACTGAGTTTATAAAACAAACAGGAGATTGAATGTTGCACAGAAGAAGATGACACAATCAAGGGAAGTGGTAGACTTCTGCTTGGAGAAATGCAGCATGTTTCATGGCAAACCTTTTTATAAGTAGAATGGATACACTCTGAAATAATACTAAAAGATATAAGATAGTAAATACATAAACCAGTAACATAGTCACTTATTATCATTTTTAAGTTTTATTCACCGTGCACAATTAATTGTATATGCTGCGATTATATACAACTGGCAATGCCGTACACAGGTTTGTCTGCACGGGCAGCGCCACAGACGCGTGAGCAGTGCTGTGCACTGCAATGTCACGAAGGCTACGGCATCACTAGGAGACAGGGATTTTTCGACTCCATCATAATCTCGTGAGACCACCATTGCACATGCAGTCTTGTCGTTGACTGAAACATCATCATGCAGTGCATGCTGATGTGAATACACCTCACTTTATTTATGTTCACCTATTGCTAGCAGCTTCCAGTTTTTGAAAGTAAGAATCAGGTTTTTGTAAGCTTTTTCATACACGCCTGTTTTGATGACTTTCATACTGACTTTTTTTCTTGGATGTACTTCTAAGATTCGCTGAAATTGTAGAGTCACAGGGTAAGTTAATGTTTTATTTTATAATAAACTGCCAAACAGCTTCACAAAGCGGCCATACCATGTTACATGCTCACCACCGATGTGTGAGGGTTCCATCTGCTTCGCAGCTTCACCAATACTTGTATTTTTTGTCCTTTCAATTTTACCTGTTCTAGCAGCATAACGTGATCGCACTTAATTGTATTTCCCTCATGGCTAATAATGTTGAACTCTCTTTAATGAACTTATTGGTCACTCATGTATCATTTTCTGGTGAAATGTCTACTCAAGTTTTTATTCATTTTTAAAAATACAAATTGTAAGATAGTACACTTGGCCTAAATACATCTCAATTATATCAAAGGGTAATAGACTAAATGGTCAAATTAAAAGGCGAAGATTGTCAGACTGGATAAATATATAACTATCCAATGCTTATATAAAAGGACACAAAAGTTGGAAGTAAAAACTTGGGAAAATATATACATAATCATTAATCAAAAGAAAGCTGATGTCGGAAAAAGGCAAAAAATATTACTAGAGTGAGAGTGACATTTTCTATTGAAAAAATAGTCCATCTGCCAACACAAAATAATAATTCTGAATCTACGTGCAGCTAATAATATAACCTCAAAAAATATTTTTAAAAAGCTGCGAGAACCAAAATAAGAATTAGATAATTGTAGGGAATATTTTAACTTTCTTCTTTCAGTAACTAATAAAAAAAGCAGATGAAAATCGATAGGGATATTAAAGAATTGAATAGCAAAATTTAACAAACACAAACTCTCATCTATAGACACTATATCTAGCAATGGAAGAACACATTTTCTCAAGAGCACATGGAATATTTCCAGTTTCCATACTGGCCATATGCTGGGTCATAAAGCAAGTCTCAAAACAAACTGCAGTAGATTAAAGATTATAGAAGACAATGTTCTCTGACCTTAGTGAAATTAAGCTAAAAATTAATAATAAAAAGATAACTAGAAAATCTTCAGCTATTTGGAAATTAATCAGTACATTTCTAAATAACTCATGAACAAATGGAAAAAAGAAACCGAAACATAAAATGAGAAGTATTTTGAACTGGATGATAAAATAAAACATATCAAAACTTGTGGGATGTAGATGAAGCTATACTTACAGGAAAATTAATAGCCTTAAATGCATATGTTAGAAAAGAAAAACCACTGAACACCAGTGATCTAAGTATCCACCATGATTATCCTGGGATTTAAAAAACAAACAAGCAAACAAACAAACAAACAGCAAAATAAAACCAAAGCGAGAAGAAAAAGGAATAATAAAGGTAAGAGCAGATATTAACAAAATTGCAAAGAAATGTACAATAGAGATTAGTAATAAAGCTAATGACTCTCTAAAATAATAAATAAAAGTAATAAATTCCTAATTAGACTGATCAAGATAAAAAGTACAAATCACTGATATTGAGTTTGAGAAAAAGAAGATATTGCCTTAGCTTCTACAAAAATCGCAGAAACATATTATGAGGATGTTTATCTTAACTGGTTTTCTATATAGACTTTGTTACCATGAAGAGTTTATGCTTATTAACTCAAGCAAGTATTCAAGTTAATTTGGTGGTTATATTTTTTTTTGAGGGGATAACTCAATAAATTGGCATTTCAGTTGTTAAACTGATGTTTTTTGAGTTTAGCCAGAGTGACCCAGTTCTACAGTGTATGAAAACACCCGTGCAAACTAACCAAATCGAGTTTTTGTACATGCAAAGCAGAAGACCAGACGTTGACCCCAAAGTTGTCCCAGACAAGGGGCAGGTGTGCTCTAAGTCCCGGTTGGATCCTTTCTGTTGAATTACTCATTTGTAAATTTCCACGATTGTATGTGCACGTGAGATCACCTCCGATGTGTACGTACCTCCAGCCTGGGGTAGAATGAGTAGAGTTTTGTCCAGTAGAGGCAACATATGGACTCATATGGGGCTGGAAATGGCATAGTGGATTCAGGGGAAAGCATCTTTGATGGTGACAGAGCAGGGCCTTTGAGGGATAGCTGAGGGGAGAACCTAGACAAACAGACTTTGTTCTAACTGTGAAAGGTCTTGGAACAGATGTCTTTCTGTGTATGCCTGGGAGCCACTGAAGGCTCCAAACATGGTGTGACATAGAACACCTGTATGAGGGGGGGATCCAAAAAACCTGGAATTTATTTATAAAAAAGTGTGTATTTATTTTTACATGTTTAAACTTCAGTCATGTTCAAAGTACTTTCCACTTGATGCAATACACCAATCAAGACATTTTTTCCACCGCTCAAAACAGTTTTTGAACTCGTCAATTTTGATGCCTTTTAATGCTTCTGTCGTTTTTTGTCTCACCTCTTCCACATTGGCAAAACATTTCCCTTGGAGGGCTTTTTTCATCCAGGGAAACAAACAAACAAAACAAGTTGCTCAGAGTGAGATTGGGTGAATAGGGAAGGCGGAGCACGGGGGTCATGCCATGTTTGGTCAAAAACTGCCGAGCACTCAGTGCAGTGTGGGCAGGTGCCCTTGTCAGTCACCCATCATAAAATGGACAAGTATATTGAAAGAACCTTTAAAAAAAATTCACTGAAGCTGAACGCAGCCTCTCACAATAACACCGGCTAGTACACTGATACAGATGGGCTCCTAGAACATTCATCTAGAGAGGGAAGCCTGTACTGCAAGGGGCTCACCCGCGAGAAGATAATTCTGGGGCTTTTTGGGGTCTCCTCTTACATTTCCAAAAGCACACAAACATTCTTAGAATTTCCCAAGCTAATGCATATGTGTCTTACTTCCTTTCCTAAGTTATAAGTAACAGACATATGGAGCCCTAAAATTATTTTTATTGATAAATTGGTTGATGGACTGTTCCTTTTATAAGTAAACAAGCCAACTTGCTTTATACAAAGTGCTATGGAAGACCCACTTATCAGTTCTCTTCTGCAGGAGTTTATAGTATAGTAAGGAGATAACATTATACACATAATATAGAAAGAAACTAGACCAGGAGTTAACAGGTCTAGATACATCACCTCCATTGTAGTTGTTTATAAAACAAATATTTAATATGTTTCTATTTTATGTCAGATATCTGCTAGACTTTAGGTATAAAGAGATGGGCACAATAGATGTGGGCTTTGTTCTCATAAAACTTACACGTCTGGTGGAGAAATAATTACAAAAAGTCATTCAACAAATATATATTGAGTATCTAATATTAGTCATGCACTATTCTAGGTGCTTCGGGTCATGATGAAGAAGCAGACAGAGAACTGTGCCCATTCATGGTTTATATAATAGTGGGAGCAGACAGAAAATCAACTCTTGACATAAATAAGTAATGTACATGCCTTATTATAAGGTGATAAGTATTATGGAAAAAAGTAACAAAAACTCGGGGAGAGGTTTTTAGTAATGGGGAGGGGATAACAGATAGAGGTTGAGATAGATCGTCATATAAAACAGAACAGCCAGAATGACATCATTGAAAAGAAGAGGTCTAAGAAAACTTAGAGGAGTTTAGGGAATTGACCGTGCAGGCAGCCAGGGGAAGTGTATTCCAGACAGTGAGAACAGCCAACACAAAGATCCTACTATGGGAGCATTCTGGAGTGTCCCAAGGCATAGCCATGAGGCCAGCAAGAGAGAAGCACTGGGATAGGGGAGCTGGTGTCCACTTTGCAGGCCCTTGTGGGTCATTGTAAGGAATTTGGCTTTACTGAGAGAAAACAGGAAGCCATGGCAAGGGGTTAGGCAGAGAGTGGTACGACCTGGCTTACACTGTAACACAACAACTGGTTTCATGTTACAACCTGTAACTAAATCATGATAGGTGTGTCCTGAAAGGGGCAAAAGGGGACCAAATTTATAAAACGTCTGTGTGCTATTGGGCCCTAAGCTTAACTGGCCCCTGCTGCCTGCCTGGGTCACCACAGTGAGGACTTGTAGTAGGATGTGTGGATGTGCACTGGTTGCAGAATATTATTCTTCGGTAATAATGCAGAACAGCACAAAATCCCATGCCCGAGTATGAGTTGCATGCTGTCAGTGTTTTAGCAATGAAAACGCATGTCTTTAAAAAGAGCTGAAAATTGGTCTTGGGGGACAAAAAGCTTTATGTCTAAAGCACAGATTACATATAGTATGTAAATAGCTATCTAGCATGTCTGTAGTATTTTAATTTCATGGGGAAAATATCTAGAAAGGATCTTTTGGAGGCCGGGCAAGGGGAAGGCTGTGATCATGAAAAAAAAAAGTTGGAAAAGGCCAACTTAAAAAATGCAGTGCGCTGTAGGAAGATCACCAAGCTGGAGGTTAGGAAGCTGCTGCTGGAATCAGCTCATTAACTCTGGGTGACCTCGGACCACTCGCTTCCCCGGTCAAGGTTTCAGGGTTTTCTCAAATGTAAAATAAAATGTGAGACTGAACAATCTCTCAGTTTTCCTCCAGTGCTAAAATATGAGGAGGAGTTGGTTGGGGCTTCATTCAGTTATAAATCCGTGATTCCGGCGCCTGTGGTAATTTGTCAGGCATTTGGACTCATCAACCCTCGCTTTTCAATAACATGAGGGGTTAGCGTCAATCGCTTTTAAAGTCCGCCTCTGGCTTCTTTCCTTTTTATCTATGCTTTGAGCTGGAATTCTAGAATTCCCAAAAGCCAGAATTCTAGAAATACGGTGTTAGTTCATTCCACAAGATTTCTGATACAATATTGGAGCTAAGGGGACAAAAGAGTTTTGTCAATAAAATGTTCACCAAATGCTTTGAAACCTGTCAACCGGAGTTGCACTGCTTCTCAACTTTCACATGATTTCTAGACATTAAAGTGCCTTTATAATTTATCTGGGTTTGCACTTCAAAGAGAAAGATGTATGTGATGTGGTGATGGGAAGGAGGAATTAGCAGATCAAAGTAGCAGATTCAAAAACGAAGCCTCTATATTCATAGCTTTGGCACATGACCTCTACTAGGCAAATTTGAGTGTCCGACTCTTTGCTGCTTATGCCAAACCTGGGCCAACTGCAAAACTTGAATAGTTTATTCTGCATCCAGGTTAGGGTTTTAGTTTCTCTTCCTGGTCCTCTAACTGTACATAAAAGTCCCTTGAGGCAGAGAATGTATCTTCTAATTCACATGTTTAGCACTCAGTTCAGTATCCTGTTTATAATAAAATCTTAGTGAATGTTTGTTGACTGTGGTGAACACCCAGACTTAGGAAGGAAAAATAAAACTCAAAGCTGTAAACCTTGGAGTCCCTTATTTTCGTTGGTTGGTACTGATGTGCCCACCGACCAGTGCAGTCTTTTTTTTTCCTTCTGTCGTTTAATCACCTAGTGCTGTTTCCAGATAAGAAATGCAAATAGAGTTCATTACCCAAATGGAGTGCATATAACTCATTTATCACTGGGTATCAATACTCAATTGTTTTGTGCAATGAATTCAGCTATAAGTAGGTGTTACCATTGTGAAGAACTGAATTGTAGGGACTTCTCGACTGTTGTCAACATTGGGGAGCAATTAGAAGAGGGAGCGCCATTTAGTGACAAATAGTTAAACGTTCAGAATTTTCAGTGTAGACTGGGAAGAAATTCAGTTTGACTTCTAGTCAATCCAAAGAACCTTGGAGTTACTGGCAATGAGGAAAACCCCAGAGCCTGGTTGAAAATACCCTGAGGAGTGAAGGAGTTAACTGAGTGTATAAACTTTATCTGGTGGCCAATGAACTTGTGGTTTGCTGATTAAAGTCTCTGGTAAATGATTGTTAGAGACCTGTCATTGATAGCTGTTGCTAGTTTCTGCGATTCAAAAGCGCGCTGATTCCTCTGCAAGGCAGTGCTGCATCCTCTGTCCCTTTACGCACTTCAGATGTACTCAGGTCTGCTTGCAAAAGGATCTATCAGAGACATAAACATGAATGACGAAGACTACAGCACCACTTACGACACAGTCCAAAAAGAGAGGGCCTATGAGGTTCCAGACCAGCCAGAAGAAAGTGAAGGTGCTCTTTATAATAATATCCATGAAGACTGGAGGTCAGAAAATGCTTTATATGCCACTGAGCTGGGAACCAGTGAATATGACTCTCTATCAGTTTATGCTGCTGTGAGTGAGGAGAACAGCTTGGCCTTTTCCCAACAAGAGGAAGGAAACTACCTCCTGCCTGACGAGGTATGTCCCGAGGCCCAGGATCCTCAACACGGTGAGCGCCAGGAGGACAGGGACATGTCAGTGGCAGAAACTCGGGACCAGGAGACCAGCCCAGAAGAGCCGTGGGAGAAGAGAGGCGTGTTGGAGGAGAACCTGCCTTCTCTTTCAAGCTTCACCATCCAGGCGAGCCGTGAATATTCCCCTGCCTGCTATTCTGCGGCTGATGGTTTGGAAGAAAACAAATCAGCTTTCATGGACCCCGAGATCAACCTCTTTGTGAAGGTAAGGGTGCCTCTGACGGGCATGCCGGCAGATGGCATAATTGGAGTTTCCTTTTGCTCTGAGTGACCAGGGAAAGGATCGCCTCAAATTAAATCAGTTGTTCCTGGATTCATCCAGAATGGCTCAGAGCTGTGGCAGCTGGAAAGTGCATTCAAAGTGTGTGTCTAATTATTGACTGCTACATACCAATGGCAAAGTGTGGGGTTTTTGTATATTTTATTGATTATGCTATTATAGTTGTCTCGTTTTTTTCTCCCCTTTATCCCCTCCACCCTGCACCCCATCCCATCATCCCCACGTCAACATTTTCCCGCCATGACTTTCCCCAGCCCCACTCCTCCCCATCTCCCACCCTCAATCCTTCCCCATTTGGCTTTGTTGTTGGGTCCTTTATGCATGTTCGTTGATGACCCTTCCCCTCTTTTTCCCCTGTCATCCCCCTCCCTCCTCCCCTCTGGTTACTGTCAGTTTGTTTTTTATGTCAATGTTGCTGGTTATATTTTGCTTGCTTGTTTATTTTGTTGATTAGGTTCCACTTATAGGTGAGATCATATGGCATCTGTCTTTCACCACCTAGCTTATTTCACTCAGCATAATGCTCTCCAGTTCCATCCATGCTGTTGCGAAGGGTAGCAGCTCTTTCTTTCTTTCTGCTGCACAGTATTCCAGTGTGTAAATGTACCACAGTTTTTTGATTCACTCATTCACTGTTGGGCACTTAGGTTGCTTCCAATTCTTGGCTATTGTACATTGTGCTGTTGTAAACATTGGGGTGCATAGGTTCTTTTGAATTGGCGTTTCAGGATTCTTAGGGTATAATCCCAGCAGTGGAATTGCTGGGTCAAAAGGCAGTTCCATTTTTAGTTTTTGAGGAAATTCCAAACTGTTTTCCACAGTGGCTGCCCCAGTCTGCATTCCTACCAACAGTGCACTAGGGTTCCCTTTTCTCCACAGCCTTGCCAGCAAAGCATTTTTTAAGAATTCATTTACAGATGAGCAGAGATTGCTGCTCAAATCCTTACCTTGTGACAGACGTTAAGTACATTTTCCTGCCTGGTAAATTTCCTTCATCAGCATGATTTTTAAAAAGAAAACCAAGGCTTGTAAGGGAAAATCCAATCTACGGTCAGGTGCTGGGATCTTCTTCTTAATGTTTCTAAGGTCACAGATACTTCAGGTAAATGGTCAATAAATGCTACCTCTGTCACCAAGCTTGCCCTTTTGGTACCAATATAACTAAAATATCTGATGAAGTACAGTGATTTCAGTAGTAGCAAGATGTTAACTGTCAGTGTTAATGTTTAATGCTTATGATATTTAAGCAAAGAGCTTTGGTGATCTTTGTATGTAATAAAGATTATGGTTATGAATATTATTAAAACATGAAAAACATTTCAGGGCTGAAAAAAAATCATCCTAATTAATCAAGATGCCAAAACATTTTTCCCAATGTTCACCCCCCCCAACATTCACATTTACATGTTTTTAAATATGAACAAGACATATTAATAATACTGCTATTTTTTGCTAATAAAAATGATTACTCTATAATCTATAAAACTCCAGTTCACACTCATTTTTCCCTTTCCTGGTTTCCAAAAACTCCTCTAGTGAAATCCACTTTATTTACTAATTTAGCACCTTGTTTTCTACTCTGTACTTTTCCCTCGTGATTTTGTGTATACATTGTGTCTCCTTTATTCTACCACAAACGCTTTTTGAAAAGCAAGCAGCAGAATGCGTGGCCCATGCTCAGGCACCCAACACAGCGAAAGCGTGATTGTGTTAGTGAAGATCTTGTAGAGTGTGCATTGACCTCAAGTTCTGTGTGGTCTCCTTTTTAAGACTAGTCAGCAGAACTCGGTGAGAAGAGGGGCAGCTAGAATCCCTGCTTCTAAGCACCGCCCTCCCTGCAGATCTTTATGATGTCGAATGGAAATACGATGCATGAAAATGGGTGAAACAGGCTGCTCCACCTGCATGGGAGTGGAGGGTCTGAATGTAACCTGCTCAGGCTCCTCCGCCCCCAGCTACCCGGAGCGGGTGCCGGAACCCCCAGATATGGTGGGGCTCAGGTGTGCTTACCATCTTCCTGTTGGGACTTATTGCTGCACAGTCCTAGGGCTCCTTCTCCTGGGCTCTTTTAACATAGAGTGGGCTGTGTTCACATCTGTACTCACTTGCATGCGTTCCCACCTGTTCTAGACCAGTCATGCAGGTTGTAACTCTATGTCCAACCAACATTTTACTGAGGTTCAACCATTTCAGGGTGTTTGGTGGCCAGTTACTGAATGAAAATATATCCTTTATTTATTCATTCAGCAGAGAGTTATTATGTCATATTATGTCAAGATCTGGGTTTATACCATGAAGAAAATAAAGTCCTGGCTCCCATGCATTTTGCGTCCTAGTGGCAGAGACACCTGATGGACAAATAAATGGGTAAATATAGAACACGTCCAATGGAAATAGTGCTGTAAAGAAGCATGAAACAGAATAATGGGTGGATTCACTTACTATGGCTGCCGTAACAAATTACCACAAACTCAGTGGTTCAAAACAACATAATTCAGTCTCTTACAGTACTTGAAGTCAGAGATCTGGATGAGTTTTATGGAGCTGAAATCAAGGTGTCAGCAGGGATATGTTCCCTCTAGAGGCTCCAGAGGAGAATCTGCTTCTTTCCCTCCTCTAGCCTCTAGGGGCTGCCTACTCCTCACCGTGCCCCCATCACATCACCTTTCCACCCCCTGCTTCCATCTTTACTTGGCCTTCCTCTGACCTGACTGTCCTGGTTCCCCCTTATATTAGCTTGGGCCCACCAGGATAATCCAGGATAACTTTACCATTGTAAGAGCCTTAATGTAATCTCACCTGACAAGTCCTTTCTGCCACCAAAAGTAACATTCATGGATTGCGAGAATTAGGACATGGGTGCATTTGGGAGCCGTCATTCATTGTCCCATGGCAGGACTGAGTGACGGTGCCTGAGGGAACGGGGAGGCAGCATGGCTGGACTGGGGTGAGGGAGGGAGGTAAGGTGGTAGCAGATGAGGCTGGAGAGGTGGAGGCAGGTACAGATCACATCAGGTCTCATGGGCCATTGGAAGAACTTTCACTTATGCTCTGAGTGATGTGGAAAGTCATCAGGGGATTTTGGAAGGAACAGTCTGACTCTCTTTTTGATAACAGAGAAAGGGTGGAAGCAGGGAGAACAGTCTGAAGGCCACTGAAAAACTAGGCAAGAGATGATGGTGGATTGGCCTACGGTGATAGTGGTGGAGGCCGTGTGAAGTAGGATCGGGATTATTTTGAAGAGAGAGCCCAGAGGTTTTGGGATGGGCTGGTGTGGAGTATAATGAAAGAAAAGACCCAAGATTCACTCTGGGGGTTTTGACCAGAGCTGCTGAGTGGAGGGAGGTGCTTTTCTCATTTCAGCTATGGACCCTTTGTCCAGGAACATATGATAGAGAATATGTACTCATACAGTCATTCATGCATGTTCTTCCCTCCCTCCAGCCCTCCCTCCCTCCCTCCCTCCCTGCTTCCCTTCCTTTCTCATTTCCATCCATCCAACATTTACACCATACTTACTACACGACAGGTGCAGGGTAAGAGATGAGCACCACACATCTTAGGTCCAACTCCCCTGTGGGAAAGACAGAGAAACACAATTTTTGAAGCCAAGAGGAAAGAAAGAATAGCTTCTTGGTCATGGGCTGAGATCCAGCAAGAAACAGGTCTCTAGTGAAAGTATCCATCCATGTTGTAGGGCAACCAGGAGGAGTTGTTGGTTCAGGATTTGCCCTGTAGGATTATGAGATTTGTCCTGCTGCTTTCTGCTGGAACTGAAGGCCCTGTAGACATTTTTCTAATTGTGTTTGTTTATGTGTGTATGAGAGCAAGAGAAAAAAGAGAGAAAGGAGAGGAGAGGAGGGGAGATAAGCAGGTTGGTATTTTGTTTACTGCAAAAGAAAAAAATATTCTGATGATGGTTACTTCAAAGAAAAATGGTACAAATCAACACTGTTCGTCATGCACATAATTGATACCATTGACTATGAAGGGCAGTATATGTTGCAGAGCAGGTTTTGAAGTCGGGTTGCCTGAGTTTGAACCCTGGCTTAGCAAATTAATTTCTTTTAAATTGTTTAGCTTCTCTCAGCCTCAGTTTCTTCATTGATAAAATGAAAGCTATAATAATATGTTCCTCCAGAGTTGTTATGCAGAGGAAATAAAATAATTTATGTAAATTGCTTAGTATAGTATCTGATGCATAGTAAATGCTCAATTTATAGGAGCCTAAATTATTATTATTGATAGTGATGAATTTGAACCATACATGAAATGATAATTTTATTTGAAGCACATTCAATAATTGTTAGTAGACATTCAATAAATGTCCCACTACTGACCGAATAGTATCAGTAATGGAACTGATCTGAATATGAGCAGTGTAACATTGAGGAAAGAGCTGTGGTCAGAAAATTCTAATACAACTCTCTCGATAATTTACTATGAAACATTCCTGGACCTAAGTTTCCTCATCTCTGAAATTCAGTCCCTTCCAACTTCTACAATCTTTGATTTCTTTGAAATGCAACCTTCTCCAACTCTCACAGTCTTTCATTTTGTCTAGTCTCTCGTGTATGGCGCCGCCGGTCACCCACGCTGGGAGACTGCTCAATGACAATTATGAGCTCTGGGTTCAGTTGGAAGGGCCACTGTGAGACCCACACTCCTTTCCACCATCGGTTCATGTGAAGCCTGCTCCCTGGGAAGAATCTGCAACACTTGTCCCTGATTAGACATTCACAGGCCTCCTCGCAGGGTTGCCAAGGTTCCGCATCGATCAAATTCAAGGGGCATCATTCACGGACAATGTAAATGATGCCCTCCTTCCGAAGTCAGACAAATAACAGCCCTGGTTAATATTGCTTAGCTTCATAGCCTGGAATCTTTGTTTGAAGGAGCGAGTCCCTATAGTTTGGCTCAGCAGAGTGGAAAGTGTCACAGAATTGTCAATAACTATTGTAGCCAGAGCACAGGAGCCTGATGCTGTCCCGGGGGTCATGGTATCCAAAACAGGGCGTTCAACATAATGCATGGGATATTAGAATAGTATAATTAGAAGTTTAAAATTAAGCAATATTTTACCCTGGCTGGTGGCTCAGTTGGTTGGAGTACCATCCCATACACTGAAAGGTTGTGGGTTCAATTCTTGGTCAGGGCACACGTGGGAGGCAACCGACTGATGTTTCTCTCCCCTCCCCCCCACTTCCTCTCTCTCTAATGTCAATAAACATATCTTCAGGTGAGGATTTAAAAAAATTAAGCAATATTTCTATTTAATTTTATCTTGTTCTCTTAAATGTCAATATTATACATGTCTCATAATGTACACTGAGTATTCTTATAGTAGCACATCAATATAATTTGAAAATCAGTAAATATACATATATTGTGGGTAAATGTGTAAGTTTTGTATTGATAGGGATGTTCCATTTAAAAAAAAAAATCTTACTGACTCATAGGTTTATGTCATCATCTGTGGGACTAGGGCTCTTTCCTTGATGAAGATCAGGTGAGAACAGGTCCCCTCACCTCTCAGGTATTTCCTGGGAGTTTTCATAAGCAACACATGTAGTCCATTTGCCTTGGAGATGAACAAAAATTCATCACTGCAGGTGAGAAACTACACAATCCCACGGAGGACAGAGGGAGAAGTGAAGCTGGACTTGGACGTTGAGATGTGGCTCAGTTGATGAGCCAGTGGAATATTCCAGGCAGGGGACTCAGCCTAAGCGAAGGCACAGCACATACACACTTGTTAGGACCGGATCTTTTTGGCGGGAGTGAAGAGCAGCTCCACATTGGTGCAGAGCTGACGGAGAGCTGGAGACCTAGGAGGGCAGTCTTTTGTGGCAAACTGGGGGCTTGAATTTCATCCTGAAGAGTACTGCATGTTTTGGAAGAGGATATCATCAGCAAAGCAATGTGTAAGGAGGTGGAAAAGCAAATTAAAAAGCATTTGCATTTACCCTGTAGAGCAGGGACAAACAGACATCCAGCAGACTTCATTTCTAAGATTAACCCAAGTATTTAGATATAAATACATTGTGTATGAAAAGAATATATATTTTAAAGTTATTTTTTATCAAACTATCTATCTGGATATGTCCAAATATTTAGACCTTTGGCTTCATACAGACAAATTTCTGGAAAAATTTAGCAAGTATCATAGTGATTTGTTGTGTGTGTGTGTGTGTGTGTGTGTACACACATAGTCCAGCACAATGTCCCTTTTTTTATTACAAAATCTTTCATTACAAAATCATAAGCATGTAATTCTGTAACATAACAATATCATACTCAAGCACAGCATATGACATTTTAGGTGAAATGTTCAAATTAAAACTATAAATCATGACACACATATTATTACCCTACCAACCACAGTCAAGCAGGCCTTTCTTCTGCCGGACCCTGTATGTGTATCTAGTTATTTATATTGGGGGATAGACGGATTCAGCACAAAGTTTTGACTGCAGTTTTCAGTATAGTTTCCAATAAAAAAAAGTATCTGTGTGGCCTGGCTTAGCCTGGCTGGACCACTCAGAAGGTGCACAGTCAGATATCTGGAAGTCACTGGAGCCCTGAAAGGCTCTTCCTGTTCCATGGTCCCTAGGAACGACCTGCCCGAAAGTCAGTAATAAGGCCAGGTCAAAGTATGTCCTTGGAAACATTCGTGAGCAGGTCCAAGTCCAAGCCTGTTGCATGTGCCCAGTTGTCGTTTCCTGGAAACAAGGAAACATATAGGAATGGGACAAGGAACAGATTTGAACGACGACTTCTATCCTTGTCTTAATTTCTTTTTTAATTAGGGTATCGGGAACACCAGCAAATCCAAGGATTACTCAAAACTATTTTATGGCACCCGTATGAACTAGTTGGCTCTGTGAATCAGTGCTGTCAGTTACAGAAGTCACAGAATTGTAAAGCTATGACAAGAAAAGTGAAAACAGAGGCGTTAAGGAACTTGCCCAAGGCTTCCTGTGCCTGAGGAGCAAGCCGAGAGTTCAGCCTCTCAGTCTAGGGCCCTTTTTAAATTGAATATATTGCCGACCCTAGCCTGGAATGCTGGATGTTCAAGACTAGGCAAAACGCTAAGCAAAATTTTGTGCGGAACGGGATCTCAGGATGGCCCGCGAACCCTCGATGCTCTCTATCTCCGCTGTGTATCCCACTTTCCCTGCCTGCGTACTCATGCCTTGCATGTATGTCCACATCAATTTCATGACCCTGGGCCTTTGCTCAAACTGTTTCTTTTCAGTTATCCTGCGATAGCCCACTGTCCTTTCAGATCTAGCCTAGAAGCCACCTCTTCAGGAAGCCCTCCCTGGCCCCTCCAGCCTGGGCTTGGCTGGGTCTCCTCTGTGCCCATGAATTGCCTTATCTCAGTGTATCAGTTTGCTAGGGCTGCCATAAGGTAGTGCCACAGACTGCATGGTGGAACCAATGGAAATGTTTTCTCCAAGATCAAGCTGTTGGCAGAACTGGTTTCTTTCAAGGCCCCTCTCTTTAGTTTATAGGTGGCCGTCTTCTCCATTGTCTCTGTATGGTCCTTCATCTGTGTGTGCCTGTGTCCTACTTTCCTCTGTTCTTCTAAGGACATTCTAAGGTGCTAGGGATTATGATTCCCTATTATTGGGAATAACATATTCCCAATATGTTATTGGCATATTGGGATAACATAATTCAGCCCATAACACTTGACGTTGTAATTACCTCTTTGTGTCTTTATCGCTCTCTCTGGTTATGAACTCTTGAAGGAGGGCTTGCCTTTCATCATTCTCCTGTATTTGGTCCATGGCCGCTTCGGTGAGGCAGGAATGACGGAGGAGGGAATTAGTTACCCCGGGACCCCCAGGGCATTGAGGGAGGAGGGGGGCTTGTCCGCTGGCCTGCAGCAGTGATGAGAGCACTGCTCCAGGTCCCCTGTGCTAGTTTTGTAGAGCTGCGCTGACAAATCACCAAAAATTTATGGCTAAAAACAACCGAAAGGGATTCTCTCACAGTTCTAGAAGCCAGAAGTCTGAAGTCCAGGTTTTGGCGGAGTCACGCTCCCTCTGACAGCTCTCGGGGAGACATCCTTGCCTTTTCCAGCTTCCGGTGGCCCCTGGCGTTCCTCCGCGGGGGGCTGCATCACTCCACTCTCTGCCTCCCTTATCACGGCCCTCCCTTATCAAGGCCCTCCCTCATCAAGGCCCTCCCTCCTGTGTCTTTTCATCTGGTTTCTCTTCTCTTCCCTTGTAAAGGCTTGTCTCTATATTTAGGGCGCGCCCTAAGGCAGGATGATTTAATTACATCTACAAAGACCATTAAAAAAAAAAGGTCACATTAACAGGTTCTGGTTGGACATATCTTTGGGGAAGATTGAGTTGAGGTGAAGCATGGGAACCTGTAGACATGGACAGCCACTCCTGGGTCCATATGTCCCACCAGGTGTGGCAAGGGGTTCTGTGAGAATTCAGAAGAGTGTCTGTATCTTCATCTCATTAGTTCTCAGACATTTGTGAGAATGCCAGGCACGTTCCTGGCATCATCCTGAAGCTGGGCAGAAAGCCAGTACTCTGAGTGCTTAATTTAATTTGTCAAGCTGTGAGGGGATGCTCCAGTCAAAGGACTTGAGAATTCACCCAGCAGTCAGTGTTAAACAGTGCAAGGAGCAGCCTGTAGTAACAGTGTCGCCACAGTTAATTCAATGTGTCCTGTTCCGGGGCCTGCCTCTGTGTCTGCGCATCAGTATAATTGACCAAATACTGTTCTGTCAGTAAACATATATGGTAAACCAAACACAGTGACCAGGAGAAAGTGAAGGAAGAGAATGTCAGCTGACTGGGTTGGGGTTGCCAATCAGAACACTGGGGAAGGGCTACAGTGTTAGAATGGTGAATGACATGATGGACAGATCCTTTTCTGGACTCCCATTTTTCAAAGGATAAGTCACCAGAATGTTAGCTCTGTGAGGGAAGGGACCACACATTGCTTATCTCCTCAGCACAGTGTCCTATGGGGCAGCGCCGTGAGGGAAGGGACCACCAGTTGCTTATCTCCTCAGTACAGTGTCCTGTGGGGCGCCAGTCTTGTCACAGGGGGCCCTGTCAATGTTGGTCAAAGTGAACTGAACTCTCAGATCTATTTTCACTCACCTACTGGAGTAAAGACCATCCCTTGGAACAAAATTGCAAATCAGATACTTAACTGCCCTGCACTAAGTCTTGCCCATTGCCAATGCCATCAAGTTCACCCTTGAGCATCACGTGCAAGGCCTTATGTCCTGCCCCTAACACCCTGAGAGCCTCTCTGGTCCCATCTCCCACCATTCCCTGCCTCACTATGCCCTGGGGATGCTGAGCTGCCCATAAATGGGATGCTGTTCTGCTTCACGTGGCTTTGCCCGTGGTGATCCCGCTGCGGTAGCATCTCCTCCCCTTCATTGTCAGACCAACTCCACCTTTTCTCTCTGGACTTCTGTTCCCTGGGAAGCCACCTCTGAACCCCCAGGTTGTTTTGAGTGATATTATGTCAGTGCTTCCTTCCATCTCAAGTCTTGTCACCTAGCACTACAATCATCTGGGTAAGGGCGTGTGACCACCCCTTTCCTCGCTACACTGAAAGTTCCACAGGGAAGCTCTCTCTAGCTACATCTTACCTACCCGTGGGTGTACACCCACCATCAGCACAGAGGCTGGCTCATAGTCAGAGCCCATAAATATTTGTTGAATTGATTTAAACTGACCTGGTAAATGGGAAGAATAGTTCTTTCTTGAAGGGCAAGCTTGTTAGTGTTATATGGAAAAATTGGTCAGTATTCAAGTAAAGGCCCCTATGTCGTTGTATTCATTTGGATTTGCCTTTGAGGTGGGGCTGGGTAGATGGTGAGTCCTGATACAAGCCAGTTGGTGGGAAGACATAGGAGAAAAAGAGAAGGGGAAATTCATACTGACCGAACGCTTACTTTGAACCATGCTCTGTGTTAGGTCACCGGCCTTACTGATATTATCTCTGTAACAGAACTTAGGAGCTAGGTCCCCATCTGGATTCTGACACTGACTAACCATGAAACTTTTGGGAAGTCATTCACACTCTCTGGACCTTAAATTTCTCACCTGTAGATGAATAAAAATAAACAGTTTGAATGAGTTGAGCCCAAGAGACTCCACTGGTTCTCCCCTGCTGTGTATGGAAGCTTTTGTCCTGTACAGTAAAACAGTCTCCCTCCCACGGGGATCCCCCTCCCTCACATCTTAAATGCATATTCTTCTCCAGTTCTCTGAAGTATATAGTGAATATACTATTAGGTAGCTCTGTGATTTTTAAAATGGGGTAAGGAGGAAATGGTGAATAACAAAGATAGAGATACCCACATACAAATAGGGCTGTGAGGGTATCTCTGTTGTCTTTTTTCCTCACTTTGAATAGGTTAATTGTTTTCATGGTTCAAAATTTGAAAGGTACAAAAGCTAGAGTCTCTCCCCGCCTGTAGTCCCTCAGGCAACTCGTTTTCATTTTCTGAGGCAACTCCTTCCAGAATTGTTAGTCTGTTCTTCCCTGAGATGTCTTACGCCCATTCTGGCAAATATATATATGCTCATAGGTTTGAAATTGACTCTTTTTTCCTCTTTTGTTTAATACAGATGATCTTACACCATATATCCTATTATATACCTTGCTTTTCAGGGGGATCAATTTTATTGGGACATAATTTACATACATTAAAATTCAGCAATTTTGAGGGTACGCTTCAATGAGTTTCAGACAAATGTAAACAGTCATGTAACGACCATCACAGTCGTAACATAGAATATTTTCATCACTTCAAAATATTTCCTCTGACCTGTCCCCACGAGTCCACTTCCAGCTACCCCCTGACTCCTAGACGCCACGAATCTTCTTTCTATCACACTAGTTTTACCTTTTAAAAAATATCAGATAAATGGAATTAAACTCTGTGTAACCTTTTGTGTGTGGTTTCTTTCACCTTAGCATAACGCTTTTTAATCTATCCATGTTGGTGCATACACCGGCCGTTGATTCCTTTCATTTGCTGGGTAGCGTTCCCTTGTATGTGCATTCAGCAACTGATGGACACTTGGGTTCTTCCCCAGGTCGAGGCTGTTATTAATAAAGCAGCTATAAACATTGACATGTACATTTTTGTGTTGATTCTGTTTTCATTTATCTTGGGCAAATCCTTAGGAGTAGAATTATTGGGTTATATGGCCAGTGAATGCTTAACCTTATTTAAAAAATTTTTTTTTCAAATTAGTTTCAGAATTTGTATGAGACTTCTAGCTGCTCTCTTCCCAGCACTTGGCCTTGTCAGTCCTTTAAGGTTTAAGCATACTGATAAATGTACAATGGTATCTCATAGCAGCTTTAATGTACGTTTTCCTAATGGCTAATAATGTTAAGCATCTTTTCAAGTACTTATTACTCATCATTAAGTCTTCTTTGATGAAATATCTTTTAAAATAGTTTGCTTATTATTCTTATTTTAGCATTAAGTCTTATTGAATTTTAAGAGTTCTTTATATATTCAAGGTAACATGTTCTATCAGATGAGTGTATAGCAAATAGTCTACAAGTCTGTGGCTTCATATTTCATTTCATAAGTGTCTTTTGAAAACACAAGTTTTCTATTTTGATGAAGTACATTTACCAATTTTTTTCCCTATGGTTTGTGCCTTTGGCATTCTAAGGAATGTTTGTTCAACCCAAGGTCACAAAGATTTTTCTCCTACATTTTCTTCTAGCTGTTTTATAGCTTTAGCTTTTATATTTATTTCTGTGATCTATTTTAAGTTCATTTTTTCCTAGGTTCTCTGTCTCTCTCTCTCTCTCCTTCCCTCCCCAAATTCCACTCCAAACCCTTTTTTCCTCAACCTATATTCAGATTCTCTTTTACCTGTTCCCAATGTCTGAAAACCATCATTTCATATAGTTTGTCTGCCTTACTAATTGCTCAAGTAATGTTCTAGTTGTTAAGGATAAATCTGAGTCCATTTACTCCATCCTGGCCAGTAGTGGAAGTTGTCCTAATAGACCTTAAGATTCCCATTTCTCTGGAGTTCCTTCTCCTTTCTTCCCAAATATTGGCCCCTTAAATTCAAGCTTGAATTGTAGTTTGGAATAAAGTCATGAAGTTCAGTTGGACTAAAATCTAATGGTAATGACATTAAAGTAATTTTGTGGGAGACAGCTATAGCAAATATTTGGCTTTTAGGCAGAGGTTTCTTGCTAACCTTCCTTAGTTCTATTCTTTTGTAAGAGTATGTTGGTTTTTTTTTTGTTTGGTTTGGTTTTTTACAAAGTCTTTATTATGTACCTTAAGTTCTCAGCAATGAAGAGACAGGAAAACAGATGCCCTAGCTAACCATTCACCAACACAAGTCAAAATACAATGCCAACTCCTCTTCTTTTAAGTTCCTACTGTTCAAGCCTCTGGTGATCCCATGAGTTCCCCTGGAAAACCCTGGTAAAAATAGACTTCGCTACTACCAAAAAGGAATCCCATCTTCAAGCTCCTTTCTAATGTTGTCGTTATGTGCTGCTGAGTGGGCGCCAATGCCTGATGACCCTGTGAACAAATGACATTCGCAATGACCTGTCTTCAACAACCCAGCTCAGCTCTGGCAGACTCGCACCTATGGCATCTTGTGTGAAGCCAATCTATCTCACGTTTGGGTTTTTTTCCTTTCCTGCTGCCTTTTATTTTTTTGAACAATATTGTCTTTTCCAAAGAACCCTGCCTTCTCACGATGTACCCCAAGTAGGACAGCTTCAGTTTTGTCACTTTTGCCGGCTGAAATTGCTCCAGGGCTGAATTGTTCGTTTTTCTGATGGTCCAGGGTGTCCTTAGAGCTCTCCTCCCATGCCATACTCCAAATGACTAAGTTTGCTTCATCAGCCCCCTTCACTGTCCAACTTTCACTTCCATGCACAGCAGTTGGGAATACAAGGGTGCAGATGATCTTAGCCTTATTCTGTATTGACAAGCTTTGCTCTTGGTAACCTTTCCTCCCTCGTCCATGGCTGCCCTTCTGAGCCTCAGCCTTCTCTCTAGTCCTTGGCTGCAGCCTCCATTTGAATGGATGCCTTCCAATACCTTCCGATGCCCAGGCCGAAACAGCCCGGAGTAAATTTGTGTACGAATTGTGTTACGTAAACAGGAAAATGCTCTGGCTGGTAGCTCTGCTCCCCGATAACACTCCTTTCAAAATATGAGATGATTTTCCCTGTGAATGGAGCATGAATTTTTCCCTGAAACCAAGTGTTTTGTGCAGTCTTGAAAAGACAAAGATTAGGAACCTGGGCTTCAAGCCATGCCCCATTTTTAGGCTTTATAAACAGAGCCTCCCGCATCCCTTCACAAGCCTGTGGGCCAGTAGGAGAGCCATACCGTCAGGAACCATCAGCCTTTCATTATTGCCAGGGCTTGGTGTGCAACTGTAACATGGCAACAGCCGAAATAAATAAGAGAGTTCATTGTTTAGGAAACCACTAATGTTCTGAGGTTTCAGTGATAACAACTGCACGGTAAATATGTGAGGTGATAATGAATAACTGACATGAGTGTCTTTTGTTAACTGGACTGTAAGTGCATGTTGATTTTTCCATCTACAGAAATATTTTTGTCCAGTTCTGTGGTGGCAAGAAAAGAAAGAATTTGGTGGATAGTCATTTTCTTTTTATAAGAGCAACCCTCCACAAACTGGCTTGATTCTTCTAGAACTGTGCTATTCATAATGATAGCCATTAGCCACAAGTGGCTATTTAAATATAAATTAATTGAAATAAAAAATATTGAACATTCAGTTGCTCAGTCACACTAGCCGCATTTCAAGTGCTCAATGGTCACATGTGGCTAATGGCTGCCGTATTGGAAGGTGCCGATATGGAACATTTTTATCACCACAGAAAGTTCTATACGACCGTGTTGTGGTAGGGTGACCTGGGTTCAGGTCTGGCATGAAGGCCTTTCTGGGCCTTTATTCCGTTGTCTGAAAAAAGAGGTTGGGAGATTAAGTTTAGTGACACAGCAGTGTGCTCATGCCCTCGAAATAAAGGAGCTATTGGTGAAAATTATTCGCATCGATGAATAGTATCTGTGTTCTAAGTTTATGTGAACCAAATGGTCTAAAATGGTAACTGTTTAGGCAAAGCTCTACTACGAATAATGCCTTTGAAAATCTCACTAATGCTGTCACCCTCCATTGGCCAAGCCCAGGCTGATTGAGAGTCTCACGGTGGCGTGTTATCCATCAAGGCTGCAGTAACTTTGAGGACTGAAGATGCTCCCTCTCCAGCCACTAGGGCCAAGTGTAGCAGTAAGCCTTGAACCCAGGACCAACGATCAGGGTCTTTCTCCTCAGTCAAAACAACTTGCCAAGTTAAAGCAGGGAGGGTTATCTGGGGTGGGGAAAGGAGGTTGTTTACTGAGAAAACACAAGGGTAAAGGTTGAACAATTGTCTGGTGAGTGTGGTGAATTCTTATCCCATAATAAAAATTTTATAGATATAAAAATGAACTCAGGTCAATGGCCTGTTCCTTCCTGTGTATCTCTTAATCCATTTCAAATGGGTTGATAAATCTTTATTGAGCATGCACTCTGCACTTCGTGTGCCCATGTTGTAAGAGACAGAAAAGCAGCCTATGATGGGGGCCCTTCCTGTGAGGCTCTGGCCACCTGGCTCAGGAGGAAGGACGAACACTATGAAATATTTAGAAATGAATATAAGAGTTGTGGTAGAACCAAGTTCTAGAAGGTATGATTCACAGTACTACCAAATAAGCACGGAAGACATTCCGAGATGGAAGAGGACTGGACTTATTACGGAAGGCTTCATGGAAGAGATAGGCCTTAAACTCTGCAGGAAATGCAGGCATCGGGGTGGCAGACAGAACCAAGGAGGGGATTCCAGGCCTCAGCAACTATATTGTCCTCCTCAATCCTATGTCACTTTGAGAGGTAGTTTGCATAGTGATTTAAAGCTGAAACCCTGGAACTAGCCTGTGTGATTTG